>OX411761.1:13411991-13511368 GCA_948252205.1 Orthosia incerta
TTCTGCGAAGCAGTAATGCGCGCGAAGGAGGAGGCGGAACGCGTGAAAGAGACGTCTGTCTTCTCTGTTCTGTGGCTATGACGCTTAACATAAATTGATAATTACGGTACGTAGCAAAATGAAGCTCGCGCAGTCACAACATAAAAATAATTGTTGTAATTGTAGGTACCAACAGGGGTTAAACTCATACTGATATGGTATTAATAATACAACAAAAATATCCAAAGATAATTAAATAGTACCCGCTAGTGTTACGTCGCCGAGATAATGGATTTATAAGTTTTAAGACGATATTTGTCTCGAAAAAATCGCAGCAATGCGATACTCTAGAGCATATTCTCAGCAGAATTTGAATTTGTTTGCGTAAGGCCCAGTTTTTTGATTCGTAGTTAACTCAACCAATCGTTGAATAAAATAACCAATGGTTTCAAATTTTAGTAAAAGTATTTTTTTTAAATTCTTAGTCTAAGAATGGTCAAATAATTCACTCTACAACTTATATGATCATTTTGTAAGGGAAAAAATTATAAAAAAAGGCATTTTATCAAAATTTTAAAGCATTGGTTACCATGTTTATCCATTGGTTAAGTTAAATACGGATAAAAAAAAAGTGGGCTTAAGTGTCCTCGACTCATTAACGGCGGTGTCATTTTGCTCCGTAACTTTGAAGAAAATTTGAAATGGCAGTAGAATACATGCCAATTTGGCATTTACACGGCAAGCCACTGTCAATGGCTAATAGTATATTAAAAGTATCACACTACTTACTTTTTAATAAAATCAGGAACGAGTTTGGCTCAAAACACTTATTGTGACAATATTATATAGAATAAACAGGAAAATTGTTTTTAGGAAATTCTATGTGTTTGTAAAATACTTAATTAAAATGTTATGATGTTACTGCAAAAGCCCGAACATTGGACAATAACCATAGCGATTTAAGCGCAATAATTGCTATACAATAAGATTTTTAGAAATAAGTGCATTTGACAAACAACAAGCGATTAGCAAACAATTGTGTAGGAACTACCATACGTATACTATAGGTTATTCCGATTTTTATGACATAAAGCGTTTGATCACACGATGATTGCTGATAACTGTTTCTTACGTAATAAGCCTGCCGGCCTCTGGAACGAAAATTGTCGTAAAACCAATTTGACCGGGTGTTGTTGAAACTGTGATTTGTTGAATGAATTGACAATAAGTAATCGCATTTGACTATTTGTCAAATTGTACATGTAATAATTTATAAGCAGGAACTCAAGTTCCTACCTTTAAATTACCTGAATAGTGGGTAAGCTATATTCTATTTCTACTTATAATTGTGTGACAATTTAAATTCTAGAAATTGGGTGTCAATTTTACTAATGCTGGCTAGTGAAATGGTTGTTTTGAAAATAATAGGTGTGTTGTCGAACTGTTTCGAATCTTAGCAAAAAAATCAGTTCTTTGACAAAATCGAAGGAGTATCGCTTCAAGAAGATCCATTTCACTATCAAGACTTGGTAAATCCTAGGATTTACCGTAAGTTGAACTTTTGCAGCAACTCAAATAATATACAAATGTTAATAATGTTTGTTTTTAAGTTATTAAATTGGCGGTTATCGTTATCCTACTTCCTCCCAATTTGATTGGGTTTTTATTAATATTACCTAGCTTCTGCCCGCGGCTTCGCTCTTGTAAAAAGTGATTTTAACACATACTACCGGGATAAACACTATCATTATGTCCTGCTGTTGAGCTGGGTGTACCTCAAGGCTCAATACTGGGTCCGTTTTTATTCCTGGTTTATATTAACGATCTGCCATTCTATTTAAAGGATATTTGCGACGTTGTGCTGTTTGCAGATGATACTTCTCTGATCTTTAAAGTAGATAGGAATAGACAAGTTTTTGATGACGTGAATAACGCACTATCAATGGTCACAGATTGGTTCACAACAAATAATCTTGTTCTTAATGCCAAGAAGACTAAATGCATAAAGTTCGCTTTGCCCAATGTTAGAAATCTGGGTCCCAACATTGTGCTCGGCAATGAGAAGCCTAGCGGGTAGGCTTAGCTCGGCCGCCTACGCCGTCAGAAAGGTTAGACAATACACTGACGTTGATACAGCAAGGTTGGTCTACTTTAGTTATTTTCACAGTATCATGTCCTACGGTATTCTACTGTGGGGCAGAGCCGCTGATATTCAAAATATATTTGTGCTTCAAAAACGAGCTGTTCGTGCCATTTACCAATTAGGTGCGCGTGTTTCTCTAAGAGATTTTTTTAAAGAGATTGGTATTCTCACAGCGGCTTCACAGTACATATTCGCCAACATTTTATATATTAGGCAGAACATTCATTTGTACAGTAACAATAGTGATATTCACAACTTTAACACCAGAAATAAGGACAAATTACGAGCTCCCTTTCATCGACTTCATAAGGTGCATAGTTCATTCGTTGGGGTTGGTATAACTTTTTACAACAAGTTACCGTCTTCTTTTCTAGATTTGCCATTTAACGCATTTAAAGCAAAAGTAAAAGCTAATCTCTGTTCTAAGGCATACTATTCTATTAATGATTATTTAGATGATAAGCATAGTTGGTCGCTGTGTTGAACTCAAGACAATGTTCGTGTTCTTTTACCAAAATTAGCTTGCTGTCAGGTTAAATATTATTATTTTTTATTTTCGTTTTTATGTGTATTTTTTAAATTTTATTTTTTTGTAAGACTGTCGTAGGTATCGTTTACTGTTATTGTCGGAGCTGATGAAGATTGCTACTATCTTTGCATTATATAGAGTCAATCTTTCTAGTATTATATAGCAGCATAGCCAGCATTGTGTGAGTACCATGTACTTCAGAGCTATCATTGTCTAGATACCTACGTCTTCTATTGACTTGAATGACTCCGGTGGTTGAGAGTATGTCATGCTCACTCAAATGTCTCGCCGATGGTGGCGCGTGTGTCGGATCATTTAGCTCCCTTCAAAATGGTTGAGCTGAATGGTGCTGATACATGTGTCATGTTCGTGAACGGGCGCTGTCGGTTGGGACTGGTCATCTCTTAGCTGCCATGGTTTATTTTAATTGATTCTAATTTTATTTCTGAATTGTCTTTTTATATTTACTATGGACACTTTTAACTTTCTACATCGTTCTCACATAATGTGTAATCTCAACATGAATGATGTAACAAATGATTTGTAATAATTACCTAATTGATAAAGAGTGTCCATGGAGTTTCTTGCCCGTTCTTCTCCATAGAGATCTACGCCTTGGAATGGGCATCTACGGTACTTTCACAGTTATTATGTCTTGTGACTGGGACTGTAGCACCATAATTTTGTAATATTTTATTTTGTCTTTTGACAATTCAAAAGTGCCTGTAACTGGCCTACTTGAAATAAAGTGCTTTGACTTTGACTTTGCTCAGAGTCTCAAACCCATAACAAATTTAATCTAAATCGGCATCGCTATTTAAGCGTGAAAAGGTTACAGACAGAGTTACTTTCATATTTTTAATATTTGTATACTATGGACTGGCTTCTGCCTTCGACTTCAATCGCGTTAAAACTCTTAACTTAAGGAAAATTACTATCCGGATAAAAATTATGCTTTGCGCTAATCCTGGTCATGATGTATCCGTTAGCCAAATTTCGCCCAGATCCGTTTAGACGAGATTTGTTAGCAAACATCCAAACATACTGACTTATCACACTTATAATATTAGAGACATGGGAGGCTGGAAGTAGGATAGGACTTAAGGTTAGGTACTGTTATTGTGTGCAACAACAGGTACCTATAGGTAGTTATTAAAATGAGATTTCAGGTTGATTATAACCAGTTATTGGTAATAACTGGTATTTATTTGGAATTCTCCTCAAGTAAAATCGTATACGACTAAAGATTCAATTCATGCGGACAATGATTCCGAATGAGATGCCTCAGCACAGGAGCTGTCGGGTCCTCAGCCACGACTTTTAGTATGCTATTGCCACTCCCCCGAGTCCTCCTCACAAGCGATGCCACCTTTTGTCTGATGATCGCATGGAAACCATCTGTACGCGATTGGGCAGTCATCCCCGAGGCACTACAGAAACGAGGGAGTTTCAACATCATCCTGAAAACATTGTTATATTGGATGCGCAAGGCACTGAGCGTCCCCCGCGAACAGTTGACCCACAGACTTCCCGTGTACAGGACTTGACAATAAGCTTTAAACAAGGTTATTTTGACCTGATCGGTACAACGAAAAAATCTACGCGCCAACATGTTCCAGCGGACCGCCAACGCCCTACGCTCCCTCTCCATGTCATCATCGTCCTTAAGGTCGTCGACAAGTATATGGCCCAGATACTTAAACTTGGTCACCTGTTTTATATTAGCGCCGTTCAAAGTAATTGAAGGAATGGTGTCAGGGCACTTGCCAGCGGCCTTAAGGTTACACTAGTCGAAAATTATTCCATACAAATGTAGTCTAAGGATTATTCCACTGTTTAACGATGTACGTTCAAAATAAATAATGTTATCAATTTGTCTTATCATTAACTAGCCATGTATGGAAGCAAAAAAGTAAAAAAAAGAAATTTTTTGAAAGTTATGAGCGTCGAAAGTTCCACATTTCGACACTAATTTTAACGCATTTTTGAGCGCAAATAAATACCATAAGAAGACGGAAAATTGCAAAACGGCCTCCATTCAGGGATAGGTTAGTAGTTCAACAATGCAAATAATTTATTTTGGACGGATAGATTTCGTCGTTTTTTCATTATATCCAGACCATAGATTTAGATTTCTTTTTGCTAGTACATACTATATCTATGATCTAGACTGCCAAAGGTCGGTTTACACAATTTCGCGCGCTTGGTTTCGTCCTAAATCATTATCCATTTCGCTACAAATTTGCGAAAGTGTGTATTCATACGCAAACTAGCTTCCTACTGCTCATTACAGCATATATCTCTTCCGCACGTGTTGTCGGTTGATGTAAAATGCATTTTAACCCCGCGCACAAAATAGTTCGTGCCGTCGACTAGTGTACCCTTAAAGACCGTGAACTCGGTTTTCCTTAAATTATATATAAGACCATGTGATGCAGCGTATTACTCACAAACTTTCAGCATCTCCCTGATTGACCTCGCAGTCGGGCGCAGCAATACCATATCGTCCGCGTAACTGATGTTGTTTATACAAATACCCCAACCCAGCAACCGACACGCATACCGCTGAGGCGACTAGTCTCACTCCGCACTCCAACCCGTATGACTCTGAGAGACTGACCACCTAACACAATTAGTCTGATTCGAGTACCAGCATTGAAATATTTTCAATAGTTCTACCGGCATACGCCTGTCCTCCATCTTTCTCCAAAGCACTTCATACGAAACAAGATCGAAGGCCTTGGAGAGATCCAAAAAACAGGCGTATACTGGTGTCTTCCGTTCAGTGTAGTATTGGACAGTGTGCTTAAGAACCAGAATCGCGCTTTCAGTTGACAGTCCAGGTCTAAACCCGAACTGTGCGTCATGTATGTTTATATACTTATCCAGACAAGAATCAAGCACACTATCCAACAGATTTTCTACAGTTATCGCGAGAGAGATCGGGTGATAGTTTCCCTTGTCCGATATGTCTCCTGTCCTGTCCTTCACTATGAGCACCACTGTAGTTTTCATCAAATCATCCGGTAAGTATGAATGACTAATGCACATATTGAAGAACATGGACAGAAACTTCGGCACGTGTACGCCAGCATATTTTAAGTGCTCAATACTGAGCCCATCGTGGCCAGAAGATTTACCTCTGCGCATACTGCTTATTTCTTTTTTAAGTTGCTTAGCTGTAAATTTAAGTAAAGATTCCTCGCCCGCCACGGTGGGCCCACCATCTGGCATAGTGGTCGAAGGACCCAGAGGAGAACGTACTTTAAAGTGCTCCATGAATAAATTAGCGATATCCCCCGGGTCATTTCGGCCATCAACATTCGCAGGGAGGCCAGGCTTAACATCAAGCTTACTAGTGGACTTACTTTGTGAAATCATTTTCGGCTCTTTGTTTCGCTATTACGTCCATTCTTATTTGATCCTGGTGTTTCTGACACCATTTTAGCCGTCCTTTAAAAGAATTACGGGACTCGCACATCAGGTCGTAAGCGGGACCAGTACTTGGTCTACCCAGAACCCTCCAGTTTTGGTATTTCAGCCTAGCCTCCCTATGCGCTTCCCTCACATGTTCACTCCAGCCGCACACACGTTTATTGTGACGTTTAACATTATTTCTAGATTGTACAGCCGCATCACTTAATACATCAACAACTGTCTTATACATTTTATCTAAGACCAACTTATGATCAGATAAAGTACAAGACCCTAAACTACATGTCTCTAAATCTTTGTCAAGATTTTGCGTACAAAATGAATAATAGCACCATTACCAGGACAAGTGTAATGAAGGACCTGGGTGACACTTTTGACATTAGATTAACTTTTCACGATCACATGGTATTGGTAGCAAAAGATTCATATAGGGGATTAGGTTTGTGCAATCAAATCACTGTTTAATGTACTAGTACGCAGTTAGCCGGAGTCTTGTGCATGTGTCTGGAACCCTCATGAAAAGAAATACACACTTATTTTGGAAAAGATTAAGAAAGCTTTTCTGAGGTATCTGTATAAGCTTCTATACGGATATTGTCCATTCTTATACCCTTCTAACTTCCTCTTAGGGTGTTTAGGCTACATATCTCTCGAGGTCAGAAGGAAAAATGATCCAATCATAAATATGTGTAAAATCATTCACGGGAAAACTGATGCCTCTGAACTACAAGATGAACTATCCCATAATTTTACCCCGGTCAATTATAGACGTAGTAGGAGGCACAGATTGTTCGCCGTACCGGAGAGTCGAACCGTCGCTCGAGCCCAGTCTCCCATCCCTAGTACACTCGCCGCGCTCAACGCCACATGAGTAGATACACGAAACAGAGACAAAGCTTCCTAAGAACGTGCGAAATTATTACCTGTGAAAACAAAAACAAAACATTTATTAAACTTTCATGATCATACTACTATATCTGTGGAGGAGTTCCCTCGTGAGGAGACTATCATGTCTGCTGCAGCAGTTTATGGTGGAGATCATGTTTACCAAACTAAATTAAATTTAAATGCCTACAACGTTTCGAGTCCATGCTTTTATCCGTTAAAGAGTTCCCTCGTAAGGAGACAATGCTCGCTGCAGTACCAGTTCATGATAAAAAACGTGTTAAACTATCAAAATTAAACTAACATACAAAATTTTACCGTGCTACTACTAAGAGTTCCCTAGTGAGGAAACAATCCTGGCTGCAGCATCAGGTTATATCTATTTTTGCATTGTCACTGAAGTTACGGTACACAAAATTTCAGCTCAATCAGACATCGGGAAGTGGTTCAAATCTTGCTTACAATATTTGAACTTAAAACACATACCTACTACAAACCAACCCACCCACATACCTATAAATGTTTAGTAAAAGCTTGTAATAACAATACAAAGATAAAAACACACCGTGTAGCCCTCTTCTTATTAAAAAAAGCATCTTACAATAATATAAAGGTACTTCATTTAAAAAGTAATAATCCAATATTTACTTACCTATTGTATTCCTTGGGATAGTTAAAAGTATGACATATTTTTATTTTTCATACTACACAGTACAATAAACAACCAGTATTAATAATAAAATACAACGTTTTTACATTAAAATATTCAAACTTGCAACTAACAAAACAAACAACGTGCGTTGCACAGACCCTGAGATTGTACACTGGCTGTGCCAACGTAACCCGGTTTTTTTTAGTCTCGCCGCGTACGCGACAAGCGGCCAGTGGTCACGCACTCATGCGTCCGCGTGCTTGTAGTAGTGCAACCGATTCGCGCGGTTGTATGAAGCTTTATCTCTGTTCCGTTTATCTACTCATGTGTTCATCACTCTCTTGGATGCTAAGCCCGATTGTGATGTGTTCGCGGATGAATGGAAGAAGATTTTGTCTGTATGTCTGGAGTATTGTGAAATGAGCGTATGACTGCCGTGTAATTATAGATATACGAGGAGGGATCAAAAAGTAGTGAGAATGAGATAGAATATAATGACTATTGATAACTTAATAATTTATTTTTCTACATAGTTTCCGAGTCTCTCTACACACCGAGTCCAGCGCTTTTCCAAGGCTTCAATCCCTTTCACAAAAAAAGATTTGTCTTGGTCCTGCAAAAAGCTCTCCACGGCATCCATCACCTCGTTATCGTCTTTGTACCTGTTTCCCCTTAAGTATTTTTTCAATTTAGGGAACAGATAAAAATCGCTAGCCGCCAGATCTGGTGAATAAGGGGGCTGGTCAACCAATTCGAAGCCAGCTTGCTGAATTGCAGCCATCGCAACTGCCAACATGTGCGCGGGTGCGTTGTCGTGATGAAACAGCACGCCCCTCCGAAGTTTCCCTCTCCTTTTCTCTTTGATGGCATTCCTCAACTTGGGAATTAAAGCTGCATAATATTGGCCTGTAATAGTGGTTCCACGCTCCAGGTAATCAGTCAACAATATCCCTTCTGAGTCCCAAAATATTGAGGCCATAACCTTGCCAGCCAATGCCACGACACGAAACTTCTTCGGGGATGGCCGTTTCCATTGCGAAGATTGCTGTTTTGTCTCGGGATCAAAATGATGGACCCATGTTTCGACCATTGGTACGAAACGAGACAAAAAGTTTTCGAAATGTCAAGTCGATTTTGTTTCTGACTGTCGGTTAACATTCTCGGCACCCATCTTGCGGAGACTTTTCTCATATTCAAAGATCGCTCAATTCAATTTTCTCGACTTTCGCAACATTTTCTTGGGTGACTGACGTCGATGGATGGCCGCAACGATGTTCGTCTTCCGTGCTCGTTCTCCCTACTCGAAGTTGAGAAGCCCACCTTGCGACAGTGGAATACGGCTGAGCAGACTCTCCTAATGTTGCCTCCAAATCAAATTCAAAGATTTGTTTCTTTATTAATATTACAAATATGTATCTGAGCTATGCCTGCCAGTATTTTTTTTCTTACCAAGGAGTATGTCGTTCTCACTACTTTTTGTTCCCTCCTAGTAGATGTAATCCTTGTTGTTTGTTTTAATTATTTTTATTTGTAATTCTTTTTTATACAAAAAATCTCCTTCCTCTCCTCCTTATAATTAAAAAAAACACTCTTTTACTGTTCACGCCGTGCGATTGTGGAACTCTCTACCGCCTGACATTAGGGACTGCCAAACTCTTGCAGTTTTTAAGAGGAGAGTGAAAGACCACTACCTTTCCATTCCGTCATAGTTGCATATTTATGTTTTTTTTTATATATATCTTGTATTAGTATGTATATATTTATAGTATTTATTGTTTTATTATTTATTTTATAAATATGTTTGTATATATCATTATAATAGTAGGTACATTTAATTTGGTATCGGTATTTAATTTGAATCGTTTTGTGTTTATAATTTTTAACTCTACACACTATGTCTGCATCTCTTGTATATATATACTGCAACCATTGACCGGACATTCTTTTTTTTAACTTCGATTACGTAATTGCCAATCAGTCATTTTTAAGACTCATCTATGAGAAAAAGCTAGTGTGATTAGATTACATCAATGTGATATCTATATTTATTTTCCATCTCGTCTGCCCAGAGCCGCTACGATGAGAGCAGTAATAGTGCTGATCGCAGTCGCCACTGCTGCGGCCGAATTTTCCAGCACGAGTAAGCCAGTCCCCACGATACTGGAGGGTGTTTCGCCTGCAGAGGTGTTGCTGTACCTCATTGACGTAATGCTTATATCACACATGTGTTCAGAAGTCAATGAACAAGGGACTATTGCGTCTCCAAAAGATTTGCCTTGTCCTGGTAATATGATTAGACGTACTTATATGGAAATCATAAATTAAAAGATTTAAGAAAATTAAATATAATATATTTTGTTATGTTATAATATGTGTAAATAAGAATTTGTATCTACGAGGAATAATTCCTCTATTGTATACGTCATGGACCAAGTGATGAATCAGTGCACTATGTATAATGCCCGGGCATTATGAATCTACTCAAGTCAAATCGGGCATTATAATGAATACTGATTTATACTTCTATATTTAATAGAAGTTCAAGTTTCATATTGCTAGGGAACGGTTGGGCAATTCGATAATTATGGTCAGTGAATTAGTCCAAGAGTGAGTGAAGAGAGCTCGAGAGCTTAAGGCACCCCGAAACGGATAAGTAAGATTCTAAGGGGATGACGGGCGTTGAAGTGGGCAAGCAAAGCGAGCGTTATCAGCTCCCGTCATCTCTTTCATTAAAAGTCTTTGGTTTAGATCCTGCAGACAGAAATAGGAGCCCCGTGCAGCTGGGCTCCGTCGACTTTGTTGCTTAAATAGTAATCGTACTTATCTAATCTATATTAAAATCAATGTCAACATTAAATAATTAAAAAAAACACATCTTTCTATTAGCCGGCCGAATATGTGATGGATTTTGAATACCCGGTCAATATAATTATTTCAATAGTTTTTAGCATATTGCCTACTCATATTACGTATTTTTAAAATTGTCTGGGCATTATGAATAATGCCCTATTAATAATATTAGGCAAAGTGAGGATTTTCCTTATTTTGAAAGAGGAAGTACCTATTAAGCCACAGTGTTTATCAGTCAAATTTTTTTTTTTTTATGTTTGCTGGTATAAGAGTCTGTTTCTGAGTATATATGGGAAACCAAAACTGACCCGAACAAATTACTCAAAAGTGCCACGGCGCTGCGAAATGTCGATGGATGTAAAGTTCTCAATTAGCAATCTTTTTCTGCAAATATCTTGGCAACGTGACACTTTTGGACACCGTACCTCCTGTTTCTTTATCCCATTGAAACATCACACCTGTCTGTTGGTGCCTTTAGCATTAATTTGTCAAGAAAACCCAAGCACTTACAGAGTATTAGATATTCTGCTTTTATGCAATTTTATGGGTATTTTAATGTTATTGTAAACTCTGGGACTATGACGTGCGTGACAGCGATTAGCGATTTTTCATTCAGTTGTTTACAAATCCTGTGTCCGAGGGGTAATTCCCGTATTTTGCGGAGTCTCCTTAACAGTACCTACCTCGCGCTCACCTGATGTGAAAAATCGCTATCTCAACGGAGGCTAGCCAAGTAGGTACAGAGGCTCCGTCTTGTGTAATAATAGTGATGAGTCTTGTATGGTTTATCTAAACAATGTGCGTGCAAGCACAGGTGCACACTCTGTTCCATACTCTCATAGTACGATGGGACGGAAATACGACACGACTAGCAGATCAGGCGCAGGATCGACGGCTTTTGAAATTACTAAACAATTCCTAATAGAAAACCCCACTAACACTTTTTGCTCGACAAAGGATTCAAAACAAGAATAGCCTCACTTAGCTGTTTTTTCAATAAGTAAACTTTATCTATTATCAAGGATCAAGGGTTTAGCATTGCAGGTGTCCACCCGTTTTCAAACAAATAATCTCGAGATTTTTTAGCATCTACAAATAAAAGTTTTCCGTAATGTCGAAGAGGATAAGAATTAAATTTATTTTTTGCAGCATAAAGATAAGAAGATAATACTGAAAACAATTTTCAGCGTCACTTGAACACCTTTATGCGGCTGAATCTGAACGTACGAAAAAAATAGCAAAAGTATCATTCCCATAGATTTTTTAAGTGTTTAATTTATTAATTGGATTGTGAATATCAAACTCAAACTAGTACAAAGACTGGGCTCTCACTGAATGGTAACCCAAAGACGCTTAGACGTTAGTAGCATAGGCAGAAAAACAGACGGATGGGTAAATGCTATTCAAACAATCTCTGGTGGTTGAGACTCGTACGACCAGGAAAGCATGACACATAAGGGAGGATCATACTCAAAATTGAGAGGCTAGAATGGGTGATTAGTGATTACCTTATGACCTATAGGTATCTCCTTTCCTACGTCATATCAATTCCTGTCCAGCAAGCACGACAATCGGCGCCTTCCGGGAGTTGAACATGACAAATGATAGAGCTGTACTCACTCAACACTATCTGATAGAAGTATGGGGCACAGCGGCCAAAACCAATATTGAAACGTTGCAAAATAACTTAATAAAGACACTTTTCCATTACGATTACAGTACACAAACACAAAAAATATACAATGAAACTAGTAAATGAATATATCACAGACATACTTTTATAAAACTTGCATCTTAATAAAAATAATACTTATTAAAAACATTCACACACAAATACATTTTACAAAGAAACATCAAATACACAAAATTAAGCTCAGAAATGCAAATGACATACAATTATACTCACCACGCACCAACTATGGCAAAAAAAAGTGATGTACGAAGGTGCTGCATTGTATAATAAACTACCAAACAACATTAAATCTGCTAAATCCATGTCAATATTTAAGAAACACTTAAAATTACATATTCTTAAAAAAGCGAGCGCGCCTTAGTACATTACATACCACTTCTAGTTGCGCGCGCTCTGTGTACGAGTATGTTTACGTTGCAGTTGTGTTATTTTTGGAATATTATAACTTTTGGAATATTTTTGTATATCGTAATTTATTTTTGCCAAAACTGTGCGTGAATCAATAATTTATATTTAAATTAGTTAACCATTTCTCATGTAAGTGAAATCATTTCTTACGGGAAATACAGACATCTCAAATCTCATTCCGTCAACGACTTTGCTTTAGCCTGTGAACTGTGGTACTTCTAGAAATATCCTTATTAAATGACACATTATTTCCGCTAGTAAAACCGCCCATTCATTGGCTTATCTTTGTACTTACGAAATCTGATTCCGACCATTTACATTAAACATTCGTGAATGCTAGAACTAAAGCCATTACAACTGCGATATTGCAAATATATGGGGGTTCTAAAACTAACTTAATTAGTTTTAGAACACCTGTAATGCCTGTTTTAGTTTCTTTGTTTGATCTATATTAGTGCGATTATATCGAGAACTGCAGTTTTATATTAGTATTCTATTTTAAATTATGGCATTAATTATTCTCATGAAAGCATATTATGAGATAACTATGTCAAAAATGAATGTTATTGATCGAGCAAGCGCAAAGCGCGAGCGAAGAGTCTCCGTTTCAGCTTGGGCAAAAATTCTTTCTCAACATATTTTCGTGAGATTTTGTGAGAAGGTTCGTTCATTATTTATGCAATGTTATAAGAACCATTTCTATTTTTTTTTAACTGTGTATCAATAAATACCGACTCGCGAGGTCTATAGCTCACAACGCCACTAGAAAAATAGTTGACCGAGCGAGCGCGGTTCCATTTTGTCTCTCAAGATGCCAAAAGAAATACATTCCATACGTCTGTAGTTTCATGATCAGGTATTTTGAACGTTTTGCGAGATAGACCGTTTTTTAACTACTCCTAAGTTCTAAGTTACATAGAGTTACTAACTTGTCTAATATTAGGTGAGTACAGCGTTAAATCTTGTTCGTTTCTAATTAGTTGTTCAGTGAAAGTGTAAAAATAATGTTAATTACGATTATCATATGAAAAAGTCTATGGTCTTTTGTTCCATCGTAGTATGCGTCAGCAGTGAGGAGGATTCTGTGTCCCAATCACGATACCAACATTTAACAGCAAAAGTAGAACATAGCAAAAAGTAAGAACAAAAAGAAAAAGAAGCAATGAGACTGCCCACTTCGCATGTTGTGCTAAGAATATTATTAGCCGGGAAGCAAGTTGATAGAGAAGCTGATTGACTAGAGTGTACCAGACTTTGTTTTTAAGTATCGCCACTTACTGAGACAATTTAAACAAGTAAAACAGAAAACCATAAAAAATAAATGTCGACCGACTTACTACATTCTACACAACAAGTAACATACCAAGTAAGTTTCCTCAATACTTCCTCCAATTCTAATTGCCCTTTCCAAAACGATTATAACTGTATGAACTAAAGCAAACTGCTAATGTCATACTAGTTCAACGTAACAAGGAGTACACAGTTTGCAGTCTAAGCTGATTAACCCTGCAACCTGTGTGTAATTCTGAATATGGATGCGCGCTTGGCACTTAAGTTGTTAGGATAACTTGGGACTTGAAATTTGCTTCAATTCCCCAGCTAAGCGATAACGTAATAAGGTATTTGACTGTTTTTACTTCACCTCGATGCTAAAACCTTGGTTTTGAAAACTAAAAGACTGTTTTTTATCAACCATACTAATCAGAATCTGGTTTAAGTGGCTAATCCAGTGTCGATAATTAGTGGCTTCGTTTTATAATTGGATATTCTGGAAAATAAACGGTACAGTGTGGACACATCTTTTGTCTAATAGTAGACATACTTACTACACAATTAAAGTCATAACATCTCAATGAATTTAAGTATTAAGAAAGTCTGTATGATTGTTAATTAATCAAACTTCAATATTCAAATTCAAATTCTTTATTGCGAACTAAGTGTACAAAAATTTTGTAGATGTTAACATAAGGTAGGTTCTTAGAACTTAGTTGCCTGTTAAGGCATTGCAAATTAAATGGTTTATAGTCAATATTATAGTTACATATATAGTTTACATTATATTAATTATCATTATTCATACATTTTATTTTATATCATACAATTCTTATACTAATTTAAATTACATTATATTAAGTATCACAATCATTTTAATATATTAAATAATTATTTTTCTTCAAGGAATTCTTTTACAGTGTAATATGCCTTTTTAATCAGGAAGTCTTTTAGCTTCCTTTTAAAGATACAAATTGAATTTAGGTTCTTAATATCTACGGGTAACTTATTATATACTTTTATGCTCATACAAAAAATACTATTGCTAATACACTGTAGTGTGGGATGTTTCATTGCGTAATATATTTTTAAGTCTAGTGCTTGTCAATGTGTGCTACTGATGTTTGATTTAACTAGAATTGAGGCCACATAGATATATAGAGCAGGGAGGGTTAATATCTTGAGGTTTATAAAATGAGGTTTGCATGAATCAGTTTGGTGTATCCCACATATTGATCTAATACACTTTTTTTGTGCCTTGAACGCAATTTCTTTATCAGTTGAGTATCCCCAATATAGTATCCCATAAGATAGAGTGGACCCCACATAGGCATGATAAGCATTACGTACTGTGGTTTGGTTAGATACTTTTTTGAGCATGTAGAGGGCATAAGAGAATTTATTCAATTTGCTACATACACTATTTACATGTGATTTCCATGACATATTAGAATCTATATAGAAACCTAGAAATTTTGTACTTGAAACCTCAGATACAGTTGCATTATTGTACTGAATAGATAATGGAATTGATTTCGCGTTTTTATTTTTGAAATTCATGTAATGGGTTTTTGCAAGATTTATTTTTAGATTATTTATTGTTAGCCAATTTATTAATTTAGATAGGGCATCATTTATTTCTTGTTCATGATTTTTATTTTTGTTATTTGTGAAAAGAGCCGTACTGTCATCTGCAAATAAAATCATAGGGTGCTGAATAGCGTTAGGTAAATCATTTATATAAATGAGAAATAGTAATGGTCCTAGTATCGACCCTTGAGGTACACCATATTTTATTGATCTTGGGCTCGATGTATATTTAATTTCTGTTTTTGTGAATGGACATAATTGTGTTATTTCAGTGAACTGTATTCTATTACTGAGATAGGATTTAATTATATCAAGTGCTTTCCCTCGAACGCCATATATTTCTAGTTTATGTAGTAGAAGTCCATGGTCAACACAATCAAAAGCTTTTGTCATATCCATGTATAGGGCTGTGATCTGATTTTTTTTATCTAGTTCCGTAATATTTTTTTGTAAAAACTGATGCATTGCTGTATTGACCGACTTCCCTTTTCGGAATCCAACTTGGTTGTCTATTATTATTTCATTTTTTTCGAAATATTCACTAAGATTATTATATAATACTCTTTCAAATATTTTAGCCATTATTGGAATGAGAGCAATAGGTCAATAACATCGTACATCTTCCGTGTTTCCTTTCTTGAATATTGGTGTATCTACAGTAGTTTTCAAATATGTCGGGAAAATTCCTTCTTCAAGACACTGATTTATTAGGTAGGTGATAATTGGAGCAATTTCGTACACTACACGTTTTATAATTTTTGTTGAAATTCCATCACATCCTGTACTGTTAGTGTTTTTTAGTGTCATAATTATTTTGACAACATCGTAGGGGGTAACTGGTTTTAAGAAACAGGAGTTTGGTTTGTTATAGGTTAGAAAATTAGCGTAGTTTGTTGTTTTATTCGTTAATTTTGAAATGTCATCAATAAAAAAGTTGTTGAATGTTTGTGCTATAGTATCGGGAGCAGTTATAAGTTGGTTATTATATTTTATTCTATTGATTTTTTCATGGGTGTTATTATTTTTGTATTGATTGATTACTTGCCACACTGCTTTAGATTTATTTGTGGCTGTTTGGATATGATAGTTGTTTTGCGACCTTTGGGTGAGTTTTATGATTCTTTTAATTTTTTTTGCATATTTCTTAAAATCACTCCTATCTCTATTATTACCTGATTGTCGATATTTTTTAAGCAGCATTCTTTTACGGAGGGAACATATTTTTAATCCTTTACTGAGCCATTTAGTATTTCGTATGATCGGAACCTTAATTTTTATGTTTGGAAAGCAGAGGTCATAAAAAAGTTTAAATAGTTTATGGAATTCTTCGAAAGCAGCATTTGGGTCACTTTTCCTATAGCAATCACTAAAAGTCAAGGCTTTTATACATTTAATAAATTTTTCAACATTTTCATTACTATAGTCTCTTCTAAATTTGTACCAGTGGGTTATTGAGTACGTTTTCCCAACAGGACATGATAGTATTTGTGCTGTATGATCAGACAGTGCTAGTTCTAAGACACTTTGTTGACACCCTCTTATATTATGAGCTATGTTATCAATGCACGTTTTGCTTTGCAAACGAGTTGGTTCGTTTATTGCAAGTTTTAAGTTAAAGCTCCGTAATAAGTTTTCAAACTCCCTCGAAACAGGAGTATCTTTTAGCCGATCGATGTTATAATCACCACAAATAACAAGTTTCTTACCTTTGGTACATAATTTTGCGAGTATAGCCGATAAACGGGCAAAAAAGATTTCTACACAATCCCTTTTAGTCTTTGGAGGCCTATATATACATATGACAATCAACTCATGCTCCAACAACTCAATAGCCGAACACTCTATGAGGTTGGATACGCTTACAAGCTTCGCTTCGTGTAGAACCTTATATTTATGGTTTTTCCGTACTAGGATACATGAACCACCCTTTCTATCTGTTCTAGAGAAATTTGCCGCCATGGTATAATTGGGAATTTGGAGAAATTTAGTATCGTCTGTTACCATGTTATGCTCGGTAACACACACAACATCAATTATGTTATTGTTATTGTTAATATTATTTAAACTTACGGTAAATTCATCCGCTTTGTTTAGTAAACCATTAATATTTTGATGAAGTACATGTATTCTATCATAGACGAAAAAAAATGTTATTACATTTATCATTTACCATAAGATTCAATGTATTATTAGATTCTGTTAGTTTTTTACATGCATCATCTATATTTATTGTGTTTAAATCTAAGATAAGGTCTTGCAAATCATTTAAAATAATACCCAAGCCTTTATTATTTAAGCTTCCATACCTTTGGTTATAAGTTTCGTAAGAGTACGGAAGATTTAAGTTGGAATCCAAAATATACGCATATTTATATGTCTCAACATCCATGTATATTAAATTATTAAAGGTGTCGATTCTACTATTGAACATAATATTTTTATTAACCATATATTTAAAAGTCGGTAGACATACTATAAAGTTCGTGTGGGTTAAGGTTTGTAATTTTTCGCGAATGAAAGTAACTTATTCTATATAATTATGCGTCTTTCTGAAATCCTCTTCCCCAACATAAATAACACAGTAGTCGGAGACTACTGTGTTATTATAAAAACAATAGCTAAACAGATTTTGATGTAACTTGGAACACTGGGTTAAGACGTGCGATATTTTTTATACAGGTAGTACGTTTCCGTGGGACAATTTTCGACTATAACGTGGGTGAAGCTGCTCACAAAAGCTAGTAGTTGACATAAAAACATAGTCTTGTAATTTTAACGACCAGAAAAATACCTTTTCTCATAAATGGTATGTAATGTTGTCATAACATCTCTAAAAAGTATACAGAAAGTGAAATTTACCGGAGACTTATTCACAACTGTCCAGTAAGAATAGAGATTTTAAATTTGGAATCTCCTACTGTCCAGTAAGTAAGTATGTAATTTACTTACTGGACAGTAGTAGGGATTGGTCCGTTAAATCAAAACGTAACTTATATCGGATATGTGTTAGATATCATATGATATCGATATCTATATCAAAATAACCGATATTACAAAAACTATATCTAATAAAAACCTTACTAGCGTGCGAGAACGAATGAGTCAAAACTTAAAACCGTAACAATGCGGAAACGTACGAACTACGAAGAAAACGCAAACTTCACAAACGATAGGAACCATAATTATGCGCTACCTCTCTTTTTAAGTATTATTTCGCGTTCGTTGTTAGTTTGCTCTTTCGTTCGTTCGTTCGTCTCGTTTATATATCTCTCTCTTTTTGGTATGACATTTTATGTGATAGATATATTTTTGAGTCCTTTAATCAAGACAAACAAATATAAATGCCCCCGGTAAATCGATCACAATATCTATCAGTAATGGCCCTAACATGAATGTAACCTTCAATATTAATTAAACGAATTTGTTGTTAAACTTTCTTTCATTTTTGAGAAAAGCATTATACAAGCCTCAACCAGTAAGAAAGCCATCCTGGCCTCTATAACCGGTTAACTCATACTTGGTCAGGAAGGCTTAGTTACTGGATTCTGCAGTAATGTACTATATTAAAACTCCATTATTACGATTTGCGTTACAGAGTCCATGAAAGTTAAAGAAAATAATATTTCTGTAACATATCCCTATTTCAAATTAGGAAGAAGTTTTGACAGTTTTCTTTTTTTTTTCTCCACTATAGCGCGGTGGAGGAAAATTTTGTGATCCAAGTAACTATTAGGGTGCGATCATGAATAAGGTGGGAGTGAACAAAATTATGTGTAAGTAGGTACGTAAATTATTTTTATCAAAAATGGTAAGTAATGTTGCCATCTCTAAAAGTATCTAGAAAGTGAACTCTACCGGAGACTTATTCTCAACTGTCCAGTAAGAAACGAGATTTAAAATTTGGAATCTCCTACTGTCCAGTAAGTAAGTTTGTAATTTACTTACTGGACAGTAGTAGGGATGATATATCAAAACGTAACATACATATATCGGATATGTTTTAGATACTGTTGTAATTTTGTATTAGAAAAGAAAAGACGTGTTTCATCTGGTTTGTTATTTTAATGAAGTTAAGGTAACCTAGTTACATGAAAGGAGAAGAATTTTGAATAAATAAATTTATAGACAATATGGAGCCAGTATTATTACAACACGCCCCCTTAATCAAAATTCTCACAAATAAATAACAAGAAAATGGACTCAAAATATACCAATAAGAAAAAACATGAAAATGTAAACTAAGTACTGAAATAAACGTGGAAGAATATATTTACACTAAACCTAAGCCTAGTACACATCTACCATGTGCCACACGCTGCAATCGTTAAAATCGCTAAAATCCCAACATTCAATGTTTGAGTGCACGGTTGGCGCAGTGGTTGTGCGATTGACTGCTGTGCTGCGTGTAGCGGGTTTCACTCCCACACGGAACAAATATTTGTATGACCTACAGATAGTTGTTACGGCTATGAGTGTTGTGTGTGTGAGTTTATATGTTTGTAAACGCACCCACGATACGATTTTACTAGTTCTCAAGCGAAAATGGTGGGGTTGTTCTTGCTGACAATTATTATGTTATGAGCTGGTACCACCCTCAAAGCGCTATTTGGCGTAAAGATGAATAGATTAAGGTAAACATGGCAAACCAACTAGGTTTATTATTGAAATTACTGCTTCAATTATTATTTACTGGGAACCATTTAGCCTAAATAAAATCACAATTTTATTGATACTATTTCATAATTTCATCGCTTTAAAATAATAGTTCCATTTATTCTAGTTTGTCCAACAACATTTTAATATCGCAGGTTAATCGACGACACGATTTCCCGCCCCATTTGGCATCAAAACTATATTAAAATCATTAATACAGTGGGCTTTGGATTGCGTGTAAACGCCGTAAAACGTAAAACGCAGGAATATTACTCAATCGTATTAAACTTATTGCTCCACCATTTTGCATCCCAAACGTTTACTTGCCCGCCATGACGTTAATTTGTTTTTAATTGTCTATGGCATGGAGCATTCCAAGAAATGTGGTCGATTTTTTTTTTTTATTGTTATGAATTACTGCTGGCTTAATTGTGATTGTATTATGTTTGTAAATGGATATATTAGGAGATGTAAAATAAAATTTTGGTTACTTTTCTTTTGATCGGTAAAGGGAAAGATTTGGCTTATTTTCGATGCTGTCTTAATTCATTTTGGTGACTCAATTATAGAAAATTGAATGGTAATTCGTGCGGAGAATTTGGAACCGCATTTTGTTTATTTCGTTTTAGTGACAATATTGATTTTATGCATATCAATAGACAACATTTTACACATGATCTCGTGAGTCATCCAGTTTTCTTGACAGGCAATAGAGACAAAACATTCCGGGTGGCTGTGACTACTGAGGTAAATTAAACAAGCAAGTAAGACATACAGATACAAAACTTTTCTTTTCCATAGTCCCCTGTCAACACTGACCTCTATTATACAAGTACGCTGGACTAAATATATTAGATGAAATGACAGTTGATATTTTTTCCGATTCATAGCGCCCCGCTCGAGGTTCTCAGTAACTAAAATTGACACATTTAGAGATAGGTTAATACCGATATTTCTCAAGATTAGGTAATACTAATATATTCGCCTGGAAATATTATAATATTGTAACTAATATAGGTATCAGTATTAGTGGTATTTTTAAATTAAACTGATATCAAAATAGTAGACTTGGCAAGGCGTATCACTCATCTACTGTATTGACTACGCGTAGTATGTTGTAACTAAATATCTCATAATGGTCATGAATGTTATATGAATGCCTAATAATCAGTAATAATATGTTCAAAAGCAATGTGTAAATTCTGGAATCATCATCATGATCATCCACAATTCCACAGTCCGACTTCGCCCGCTGCTGAGCACAGGCCCTCTCTTCTTGTATCAATTACCTCGTTCCTGTGCCTGGAATTAATTCTGGATTAATATCACGATAATTATAATTTTATTAACAAACTAGCTTTGCCCGCGGCTTCGCTCCCGTCATCTGTCTGCCAACCCTACCCTACTTACCCTCCTACCTACCCTACTTACCTGCCTACCATTTTTATTCTATAGTCATTAGACTTCAAATGCACAACGCCATCTATCGAATATCGAGTTCAACTGTCCGAGTATCTGAATTGCGTGTGTTGTGATAATTTTACTTCTTGAACACTTTAAATGCATGTAACTTTTGATAGCGTAAACCGATTGCGATGAAGCAAAAACTAAGTAATTCTTCAAGTTACGCACAATATTTATGTGTAAAAGTTATCTACATTGGTTTCGTACATTTCACGTGATGCGTGCACAAATAAACAGACAAAAGTTCCAAAAATGCTGGAAATAGGTTTTGTTGGTTATCCTTTAACACCCTGGCTATTTTTTTTGGAAATATTTTCGTTGTACAAAAATTACTTTTCTACAGTTTTGTTATATGTATTGATGATGATTGATGATGTTTTGAAGTCAAACAATTTATATCTGCATCTGAAACAGAGTTGAAACTAAGACTTCACCTCGCTGGAATGCGATGTCACTCTACAGAGACAGGATCTCAGCGATGAGAGCGAGAAATACGTACGCAAATATTTGTATGAATGATGTTCCCTTTACGAATCCGATGGGCGCCAACCGAGTGAATCCGAACTATTAACTAACTTGTGTACTTAAGCAAGGAGATACTCGCTCAAATATACTAGTTTTAATGATAAGTTGTTAGCCTATCCCCATATTTAAATCTCACTAATCTGACAGTAATACGCTATAACTTTAGTAGCACGCTATCCACTAGTTTATAGCTTGCAATACGACTGAAATTATTTTTTAGTTAACCTTTAAAGCAATCTTTCTATTACTTAAAAATGAATTACAATAAAAATAACTAGGTATGTTTTTTCTCTTACTTATTAAATTATTCTAACGTATTTTTTACCGCAGCCTGTGTCCCATCTCTAATATTAGTTCCATGGACTCTCACGTTAAGTCACGTTGCCAATCAGCGCCAAAATGATGAAAATCAAATGTCTTCATTTTGTCATCGATAATATGAAGTCCAGCGTACTTGTATGTTAGAGGTCAGTGCCTGTCAACCATTAGGTTATAACTTATAGTTTTAATCTAAGAATAAATCCACCTCTACAACTGACAAAAAAGTCAACCATCTAACACAAAACACTCAATTTCTCAGAAATTAAATTTATAAAAGGCACCATTTAAAAAAATACCATGTAATTTACCGGTCGTTAGTCACCGACGCCGACGGATCGTACAGTCTGTAATTAATTTAACGTCTTCATTAGAAATGACTCGTAGCCCCAGCAAAATTGTCGTAAATATGAATTTAGCAGTCAAATGTGGAACGATAACGTTCAGATTATATTTACTATGTATCATCAAGGAGTGAAAGGCGGATACAGACATTGCGAGGCATGTGCCGCGCACGCCACGCAACGCAAGCCTTTGCTCGCAACGCACGCATTTTGCTTTGATTTGAGTTGTCGTAGCATATGCCTCACCACGAATATGAACGTCAACACCTTGTGAAGCATGCGATGAGCGCCTGCTTCACAAGGTGTGGACGTTGCGCATGTCTCGCAATATCTGTATCTGCCTTAATGGGAACGAGCATGGTATTATTGAGTTTCTTAAAAATATATGTTATGGGTGTTATTTTATGTAATGCTTATGAATGTAATATTATGGACTACTGTTTCTGAAAATCAATAAATTATTAAAATGATTAACTTCTCGCAGCCTGATACCGAGTTTGGATTGCTGTCCTAAAAACTATGTTGAATTTGATTTAAAATGATTGTTTCAAGATCAAACAAGACTCTTGTGTCCGAGGCTTTCCGAGTAGTTCTTTAACGTAGGTTAGATAGTGACTTGATTGTCATTGCTAGCCGGATGCTGAATAGCAGTATTTTACGATTACCTGTCTGACGCCCACAACACAATAACTGGGAATATGATACCGCTTGGTTAGACTAGCTTTCGATTATTTTTTTTTGCTTTTTGTAAACCGTAGCTAGTCCACGATCTAAAAATGACAACCGGGCAGAAAATGATGTCTTACAAGAAAATTTATTATGTTTCTGAGCCAACGACCCTCATAAGGATTTTGAACCTAACATAGTAACTAACCCATTAGCCGATTGCTAAAATTGCAAAGCGATTCTACTAGCAAACAATATAGTTTCTGTAACTTACCTTGAAGACAAACTTGCAAGAACAAAGTTAAATAATGTTCGGTAACAAAACTTACATTTGAAACCACAGCGGTTCAGAGTTTACATGACATTATATAGGTACTCGTATGAACTTCATTAATTTTACCTTATTATTTTGGAGAATGCAGCTCTTTGTACGGTGCGCGAGTCTGACTCGCACTTGGCCGGTTTTTATATTTCAATGGTGTACCGAAAAACTAATAAAACTGCTGTGCGACGACGTCCCAAAGTATGGCTCTACGGTGCGGGCGCGGCGTAGCTCGCTACGTGCTACGACCAAGTAGTTTTGGTCGTAGCACGCAGCTTTGAATATTCGTATGTGGTAAAGTAGTAACTTTCATACCTACGAATTTTCAAAGCTTGTAAGTTTTGAAAATTCAAGGTATAGAAGCTCTATTATACATTGTATGTGTTAGGTACTATTCGCGATGCATGTCTCGTGTTGTCTGGTTATTAAAGAGACCAAGTGAACATTTCTGAGCAAAATCTTCAGTAATATGTTTTACTGCAGTGTCGAATACACGTGATGTTTTAAATAATCACGACGACGACGGGTCACAATCACAAAAATATTTAGGAAAAATTTTATACATTCATGTTTTATTTGATCAAATAACAATTTAAAAAAAGTTAACAAAAAATTTCTTTTTAAAGCCTCCCAAACTAAAATCAAGAATGCATAGGCTTTTGAAGTTACTTAGCCGCCATACAGGGACTGACCCAATGCCTTTCAAAAGGTGTTAATAAATTAATTATATCATTAGTTTGATCTGTTTTTTAGTTAAAACTTTAATGTAATTAAAACCGTTTTCAATAATCAAAATTAACCCGTTAGTAAATTACTTTTTATATTCAATTCTTTATTTGGGTTGTGTTATCTTATTATTCTGCAAATGGATAGTTTTTGTAACATCCCAAGTTCCACAGAGTAAGTTATCTGAAAATCCCTGATTTATTTATGAGTAAACGTACTCAGTTTCTGATTCTGAGAAAATTTATTTGCATGGTCTAGTTTTGTGCTAATCGCTAAAATCTCTAGATTTTCGAACCGTGTATGTTTACTAAATTAGAAATATAAGAAAATATACTCCACGCAATAAAACTTTACCACTTCAGTTTGGTAGGTGTACTTACTGATATAAAACGTAAATAAAAAACATAATATGTGAAAACATTTAGAATTGTTTTTTTTTCTTAAAATATAATCCCATCAAACCTATACCAAACCGTACATGTAACAAATTCATTAGAATTTTACATCGAACATCAAAAGGTAGATTAACATATAGTTTGCCAGCAAAAAGGGTAACTTGTAGAAAAGTTTTCAAATAACTAGCTACGTGAGCTTTTTTGAAAGCTTTCTGTCCAAAAATGTTTCATCTAAAATAAATCGCGGGGGTTTAATATCTTTTAGCGCTTTTTATAATTTTTCAGCTTGCCTATATATTTAGTTTGCCTACGCTTTTTAATACCAAAACTATCTTCAAGTCTCGTCATCAGAAGACCAAATTCTCGTATTAAGATACGAAAATACGTTCGAATTCAGGTCGAAAACAAAAATTTTAACAATAAAATCAGATGTATTAGATATTTACACTTTTTGATTATTATTTGTGAAAATGTTAAAGACTGGAAGGATGAAATGTACGTGACACGTGATACGGGCCGCGGTAACTTCTCTTTCAAATTTATCCGCGACCCACGTGATACATACTACGATTAAAATATCTTGTGTGATTTTATTCATATTATTAATGTTTATTTTAGTTTGTGTGGTAAATCCAGTCCCGCAACAATTTACTCAGACGCCTAACATCAACCAACTGGGGGACCTCACCTCACGTTCTCTGGACTACTGCCAACCGAGAAGCAGAGTAGCACTCTGCTTCTCGGCTGAATAGCGCTTCGCCTGAGTGTAAGTAGGAATTTATCCCGTGGGAACCCTGATGGCTCTATTGACAAGATTAAAGCGAGACTAGTTGCAGTTGGGTATTCACAGAAAAAGGGAACAGACTACCACGAAATATTTAGCCCTGTTGCGAAACTAAGCACAATCCGAGTAATATTAAGTATAGCCGCAAACGAAGGTTTATCGCTGAAACAATTTGACGTCTCAACAGGTTTGCTTTATGGTAAGGTGAAGAAAGAGATATACATGCGACAACCTGATGGATACAATGACGAATCTGGCAAGGTGTGCAAGCTTATAAGAAGTTTTTATGGACTTAAACAAGCACCTGCAAACAATGGAATGCAATCAGCAATGTTCGAACGAGTGTATGCACGACTTTTTCATTGTATCTAGATTTACACAGAGTGATGCAGATCCATGTTTATACGTGAGACAACATGAAAAAGCGAAGATTTTGATACGTTTGTACGTTGATGATGGATTATTGGTTTATATTATAATTTAATTGAAAATGAACTCAAAGTACGTTTCAAGATAACGACTACGCCACCATCGTACTTTCTTGGGCTAGATTTAGAGCGACACAATGATGGAACTATGAGAGTTCATCAAGCTGCCTATACTAAAAAGGTTTTGGAGACGTATGGAATGTGTGACTGTAAAGCCGTTGGTACACCAATAGTTAAAGATATTCCTGTAAAAAGTTGGCGGAAGAGATCTGTGACACTAAATTTCCCTATAGACAAGCTGTGGGAGCGTTGGCTTATCTCATGGTGGGTACAAGGCCAGATATCGCCTATGCAGTTGGAGTCGTATTCAGAACCTTAGATAACCCTACTAATACGAATATGTTACAAGTGAAGAGAATCTTTCGTTACCTCATAGAAACAATCGAGACTGGTCTAGAGTTTCAAAAGAATAAGAAAAGACTCATATGTTTCAGTGATGCGGATCATGGAGGCGACAACTTGAGTGGTTGTTCTATACTAGCGAGTTGATATGCATGTTCGCTGGATCAGCAATCTCCTGGAGAAGTGTGAAGCAAACCTTAGTTGCGCTGTCGTCTACAGAAGCAGAAATAGTAGCTGCCGTGAGGCGTGCCGTGAAATGAAATGGCTAAAGAGATTGTTTAGAAATTTAAGTGATAAATTATAAAAACCAGTACTGCGCATTGACAATGAGTCTGCAATAAAACTAGCGCATAATCCGCCTTACGATTATCATCGCAAGGCAAAGCACATCAGGCTAAGACTTTTTTAAATAAGTTCCGCTTTGGCTCCTTCACCCGGATGTGCCGGCTTTATTAGAGCACCCTGCACCGCTTCTAAGGTACCTGTGTTACTCCGCAGCAGCAACAACACTTTATATTACCAGGTCGGCCAGTTGCTTTCTTCGAATAATCCTATTTCGAGTTTCATTTTTGAAGACATTATGATTAACTCTTTCGAATTTTTATTCTTTAGGAAACAAAAATAAAACTTTTATGCTCTCGTTTTTGCACGCTTTGCTTACCATATTAAAGTAAACGCAATGGAATTTGGTTTTTACATAATATATATAGCGTGCGATATCTATTATTAGTACAGACAGTAACAAGTATCACCTAGCAACCACAACATAGATCATATAAATCTAGAAGGAAAGACTTCATAAAGTTCACTGGAAGTGCTTTCCTAACAATATAATAATACCTCTCGCAGCAACTTTTTTTTATTAATTTTAAGCTATCATAATTTTATGGAGTAATAAATATAATTTAATCATTTATTCCATTACCTAGTGATAACTTTTATCCGTGGTGCTAGACAACTGGGCTTACCCCAGTTTTAAACGACCCTTTGTCTCGTTTGTTCTGTCTCCTGCTTGATATGGAGGAAAGTGAAGTGGAGTTTTGTATTTTATCCAACTTCTCCGTTATTCTTTTCAGATTAATTTAGTTGCGGGATCCAACACATTTAAATTCATTCGCCGGTACTTTGTCGAGCTTCATTGCCTCGGCACTTTTCTGGTAGTCGCCACTGTTGATTCTGGCTTTCAGGAGTTGAAGTGGTTTGGGAATAGTGCGGTGGGATTGGCACAAAAAAAGAACAATATACCTAGCCTTTTTTGGGGTTGGCTTCGGCGTTGCAGTTGATCAGTCTCACTGAAGCCAGCAGAATACCAGTATTTTATATGGACGACTGACTATCTGAGATCCATAAACCAGTAACTGGGTAACGTGTAAAACCTTGCAAGATACTCGCCCTTTGAGGTTTCTTAATCTGTTATCATTGAGTGCCATGCTACGTGACTCATGAACTGCCTAGTGGCTAATCTTTTTCCAACCACATTGGGGTTTGCATTCATTCGGTCAAACACCAGTATTATTCACTAGTTCTGATATAAAGCATGATTTAGTTTGGTATGGGTGCTACATTTCCTTAACCTAAACCAGCGATTATTTTCCATGTCCTTACATAGTGATCGTGTTTGAACTTCCCTATCGATCTTTGTTTGGGCAGCACCTGATTAACGCCATGACTGGTGTCGTCATAATACATGATGTCGTGTTGGATGACATTATAAAAGATGCATGAAACTTTTGTTTTGCATGCTGACATTATTTGCATTTTCTGTTGTTTGCAAATTGCTTAAATTGCAGCAAATTGTTTAAGCTCTGCCATTCAGCACTCGACTGCGGTTAAATTTGACACATTTCTATTCAACACAGTTGATTAAGACTCGCTTCATCTTTTTTTTAGTTTTACCACGCTTATTGAAAATGTATGAATAATTAGTAAACGTTTACTAGTATTTACCTCAGGTGAAGCACATAATACACATTTTCTTAAATTATTATTTTTGGTTTATGTACATTTTGATAAATAGCTACACTGCAGAAATAGTCTAAACGGAAAACTAGGTAAATGCAAAAGTTAAAATTTGAAATGAGCATTTTTATGAAAAAAAACCGTCAACCGGAAGGCATCCCGCACGGTGAACCGAAAACCTAGTGTAGGCCGCAGGAGTTCGCTGGATGCCACCACAGGATGATATTCAAAGTAGTTTTGATGTAAAATTTCTCCATCCCACTCGACTCGGCCGCCATCGCACCATGACCCTCGTTTAATGTCAATAAGAGGTTGAGCCGAAGTTAAGTCGAGAGGAATTTACAAACTCTTGAAAACCAAAAATAATAAAATAAAATTATACAAAAAATGGAAAATCTTTGGTACTTTCATGAAAATCTAAATAATACAGTTTTATCTATCTACCTTTCAGTTCTCACAAAAATAAGATAGGGACAGAAGGTCGGCTCCATAAAAACGAGCGAAAACAGGCGCAAGCACTCGTGGACACATACGCACGGCGATCTCAAACAAATGCCGGTCGCGAGTGCGCTTGCAGCTTGCACTCGCTGTACGTTGAGGCTGATTTTAGAGTCACGCTGCCCGGCGGCGCTGTCGGTCGCCGCGAGCTCGTCATTGGTCGAGTCGCTCGGCTCAGTGCTGACGGCCATCAGCCTAAGCATGTCTATGTGTGCGTGCGTTTTCGCTCATTGTACTTACGGAGCTGACCTTCTGTAGTACCTATCTATTTTGTGGCAGTTTTAATATTCACCGACTGACCCCGAAGTATTCACTAAATATTGCAGATTAGACCGCTCGAATGTTTGTTAAGTAAGGTTTTATATTTTTTAATGGGGTGGAAACAACACCAGGACAAGGGGAATTCCCCAATATAGCGGAAGGTTCCGCTATTCCGCTGGATGCGAGAAATTTATCCGCCGCCGTCGTGAGGGTTTTTGGGCTGGAACGATGACTCCTCATGTCCGTGAAAATATGTTAATTAATTTTGTGGAAGAAGTACAATCATATTAGTTTGTCCTACGCAAGGAAAATGTATTATTTATGCCTGCATAATAACTTTCTTTGGATTGGTGTCTTATGTAACGGAAGGCACACTTTGTCATGTCGGAACAGAGCACACGCGCAAAATGGTATAAAAACCAGTTGACACTACTGCAGTAGTACACTATAGACTTCTAGTACAAATACCCCGCTATTTGCTTATAGCTAACTGTATAAATTATATACTTGTATTTTTATGTCGACTGTACCTATTAGTAGTCAAAGGTAAAAATGTATATAGGTACGCTTAACCTAAAGTGAAATGCGATGTTTCGAACCGTAATCTAAACATATGTTAGTGCTGAAATTGGTATTTGAATGTAAGGTAAGGAGGTAATCTTTGAAAGTCCTAATCCGATTAGGAAGTTTCTTGCAGTACCTGAAGTGTAAGCTACACTGTCGCTTTTATGCCGATTCCTAAAAAGCGAAGTTGCAGATAAAAGTTGGAACTTAGTACACATGTGTTAGCAGATACCTATTGGATGTTTTACAATATTGAATTTCAATAAACAGTTTTCGAGTAAACAACCTAGTAACGTTACGTATAGCTAAGAGGAGCTAAACGTAAGCTTGGTTAATAAAAATTAGAGTAATTATAAATTAAAACTAAGAAAAAGGATATAGAGAATAAAAACTTAGGGGCCGGCTTCGCACGACATGGGTTTCTTGAGTTAGGCAGCAGGACGGGCAGGAAGACGAGGCCGGAAGAGAAGGCCTGCTTGTCCGTCGTGATGCCCGAGGTAGGCAGGTGACCAGGCACCTCGACGGACAAGCAGGCAATCGGGCAGGTAGGTAGTAGAGTAGGCAGCAGGTCGATTAGGCAGGCAGCTGGACGAAAATGAACTCTTCAAAAGTCGTGGTATGCTCAAGAGGGACAGATGAGCAGGCACCACGATGGTCTAGCAGGCACACGGATTGGTTTGTAGTTATACGGCATACGGTAGGCAGGAAGGCAGGCAGCTAGGAGTGATACGGCTGGTAGCCAGATAAGTAGGTAAATCATACACAGTATAACACACACTATATGAAATGACGTCGTGCTTTTTGGAAAATGTTTGCTTTTGTGATAGGTGCCAGGTAGGTGGCCCTTGTTATGGTGAGTCCAATCGTTTGCCGATGCGGTTTCGTCATCATCCCACCTCATCATCATATGCTTAGCCTTTTTCCAAATACCTAAGTTGTGGCTTATTCTAAATCTATCTGTCCAGTCTATCTAACCGGATGCAGCGGTTTAGCAGTATTTTACATGGAACGACACCCTGTTGGCACTCTAATATTCAGTTACTGGGTTTTACGAATTCGTTGATAAGATCGGTTGTCAAATTTTCTGGTTTATTTTTACCTGTAACGACTGTCAACAATTAATGATGGTCGGGCTTAACGTGTGCTATGCTATCATCATTAGATGTATGACATTTCACCAGCAATCATATATTTCGTACTGGATTACAAAGCAACTAGTGGCCTATGCATGCACTAGACAGGTACTTACCTCTACGTACCTACCTACCTGGGTAACCATCTATATGATTATGCATAAACTATATCATGGTACCACGTCCAGCTTGTTTTCAAGGAGCTCTGCATCTTTGTATGGCTTGTATAAAGTTATCATATCACAGACTAAGGCTTAAAACGCACTGCGATTTTCATTCGCGCAAATAAAAAGTCGTGCGAACTTTTTAGTACAATTTGAGCGCGATTTTTTTTCCGCAGTGCGTGCAGCTTCATACATTTCCATAGGTCACAGGATGGGCGTGAAAAAATTCGCGCGAATAAAAATTGCAGTGTGTGCTATGCCTAAATCGACCAGACTTTGAAAAGTCCGAAGTCTAATGAAATGAATAGATTTTTAACAAAGCTTACACAATTTTCAATTAAGAACAAGTTAATAAAACAATTTTAAGTCCTTTGTTAAAAAATAAGTTGTTTAAAGTCTAAAATGATTTGTTTGAACTAATTCTTTAAATTCTTTTCGAACAGAACTTTTCTAAACGAAAACGCCAATAATTTAAGCTTGAAAACTTCTTTCTATCTATGTTTCTATTGTTTTGAGATTCGCAAAGATAGTTTTGTGTGTATACATAAATCTGAATTATTAAATTGAACGAGAGAAATAAACAAAGTTGAACAATTCGAATCTTAGTTCCCACTGAATTACAATACTAACGAAATATCTTCAACATATAGTAGAAAATAAAATTGTTTCGATATATTTCTGTGCTATTCTATTTTGCTGTTCATTGAATAATAAAAGTAGTTAGTTTGTAGGCGAAAATTATAGTGTGTCAATTTAATAATAATTTAATATTGGGCTTATAATTAATGGAAGACAAACATGCCTCTTTGTCTTTCTTAGTTATTGTTGAAAATCACTAAACTACAAATTCATAAAAACAACAATACAGGATGTATTTGTGGGATAAATAACCAATTCCTATTTTTATATTATTTGAGTATCTTGAGTTACTTCCTGTTGAATAAGTTGGTGTATTGACTACCCGTTCCCTGCCACTGACAAGCAAGCCGCATTATAAAAGAGTGCGCAAGAGGCTTGATCGTTCAATTCTTGTTGTGACTTCGGACTTTGAACGGTCAGGTACGTTTTGATTGCTCTCGATTTATTATTAATGTGATAAATGTGATTATGTTGTATACTGACGATTTTCATTATTAATGTGCGTGTATTTTTACGCAATAATATTGTGGCTAGTATTTTACTGAAGTTATTATGCTGCTTTGAATATAATAATTATGGTCTAAATAATGCATTGGTTTTATTCCTTTAAGTTTTATCCTCACATTTGCTTATAACCTCACATTTTGTTGTTTACACTCTCACAATATTGTTCTCTTTATGAATTTGTATGTTTAGAAACATAGATATGCATGTTACGCTGTGTGGGTTTTCAAATGATTGAAGCAATCATATTACTCTAATCCCATCGCAAAGCTATTCTTCTTCTTCTTCGTGTCAATAATTAGATGTTATATTTCGACCAGAACTCAGCCACGTCGACAGCCTTAATGCTGGCCTTGCAAAGGTCTTCCATGGTGCAGGTATATTCGTTTATCGAGTATAAAGCCACACCACAAAGGTGTGGCTTTATACTCTCATTTTGGGTGATCGGAGTACCCCTATCTGAACCAAAAACAGCAGGATTACAGTAATGAACAGTTCCAATAACGCTCCAAATAACTAGGTACTCAACAAAATATGTAACACTCCACGTAAACTGCGATGTACGTCAAAATTAACCGAGCACAATTCGCACCGTTATTCTCTAGCATTGTGGTTCTCAAACTATATGAGCCCCGTTCAACTTTCTGTTAAAATCGCTTCTGTTTACGAGTGAATATATAACGGCATATCTAAATTAAATCCAACACAATTCACACCGTTACTCTTAAGTTCTCAAATTATAACGTCGAAAATCATGATTATGTTACATGTAATTGCTACCTTGAGAATTTTTTAATTACATTTTTTTTAATACTATGAACATGAAAAATAAATTCAAGTAAGTATTGCTTATTCCTGTTGAACTGACGACCTCCCTATGCATTTTTCACTTCCCAAGTGGCACACCTCACCGTTTGAGAACTCCATGTTCTAACAGATGGCAAGAGGTACTTGAAACATTTCGCTGCGCGAATAGGTTCTATGTTCGTAAAGTTACCAACTGGCTACATTTTATTCATGAAAATATAATAAGAGAGTTAGTAGATAGTATTGAGTTCAATACTAACTACTAACTCTCTTATTATATTTATCACTCAATACTATTGAGTACACCAGGTACAAATTGATTGTGACGGGAAATTTTAAAGAAGTCGACATCACCATTTAATCGTGATATCAGATAAAAGGTATCTATTTCATTGTTGAGAAAAGGTTAAGTTCACATTACACTGTTTTAGCCAAGGCAAAAAATTAAACAGCAGTGTATGCTGCACCAAAGATTGCGTGTAAATAAAACAGGTGGGAATTTTTAATTTAGGTTTTTTTTTCTGATATAGGCTCGCGCTTGACCACCATCTCACCTGATGGTAAGCGATGATGTGGTCGACGATGGAGCACGCTTGCCTAGAAGTAACCCCTAGATTGTAGCTATCGGGAAACACAGACTCCGGAAGGGAATTCCTCTCCTTAGCTGTACGCATAATAAAAGTATTCTCAAAACGTTTAGTGCGTATGGGTGGGATGTCCACCATGTACCCATGGCGCATCGCCGTACGTCTAGTAGTTCGATGATGAAACGGGCTGGGCGGAATAAGATCATGCAATTCCATCGCACACTCCCCGAAATGTAATCGAAAAAAGACCGACAAGCTGGCAACTCGGCGACGATGTTCAAGGCTCTGGAGCTTTGACTTAACCAGTGCCTCATCGCCGATGAGCCTCGTGGCCCGCTTTTCGGTCGACTCTAGTGCATCAAGCTGGTATTTGGCAGATCCGTCCCAGAGATGAGAACAGTACTCCATGCATGATCGAACTTGCGCTTGATACAAGCTGAGCAGCTGTTCTGGCGTGAAGTAATTTCTCACTTTTGCAAGGATCCCCAGCTTTTTTACAGCCAGCTGAGCCTTTGCCTCAATGTATGGGCCAAAATTGAGAGTCAACTCCAAGAAGCTCAAGTTGGTCAGTTATTGGCACGGTCACATCTCGGCAAGTTGGAGCCGGGTGAAATTGGCTCTTTAAGTTGTAACTATGATATTTTTAGTCTAAGTTAGTAAGTAGTATTGGATTTAATTGTATTTGAATGTTTTTATAGTATTTTATAAACTGTATATATTGTATATTAATAAAAGATTGTGATGAAAGGTTTTTTAATATCAAATATATTTTTTATTTATTTTGACTAAGCTTCTGTGTAGGAGTCCTTAAAAAATCTTAAGATTGATACTAATCTTATAATCTTATTCATAAACACACACACGAACACATGTGTAAACTATGTTACAATCAGTTTATTTATAAATAAAGCTATACACATATGATTGGGAGAACTTTACCTACTCTGCAATATTAATTCGAAGCGAATCTAGAGTTTATATACAGAAATACCCAATCACATCGAACTACACAGTAGTTTTTGCCTTAAACTTATTTGCATTACTTTCTAACTTAACCTGATTTCCTAAAAACGGATCCTTTTTCAAACTTCATATTTAAGGATTCCTACTATAGGTATAAAAAGATCTCTCACGTAAACTTGGTCTATCCTACAGACAAACAAACAGTTTAACATTTTTGTATTTGTTTATGTATCGTGTGGCAACTTGGACTTATAACTAACTACATAGTTCATCATGGAAAAAAAAAAAAAAATTAAGAGTGGGGTATCAAAATGAAGGGATTTTAGAGGTGATTATTAAAATATACCACTTAAATGTTTAAAGTCATTCGAAAAAAAAAAAAAGTTGTAAATAAAATAAAATAAAAAGTTAATAAAATCAAAAACCCGACTGCTTAAAAAGCGAACTAAAAAGACGTAAACAAGAAGAAAATCTGGTTTTGGTCAGCCAGCTGGCGAATATGTATCCTCCGACTGCATGATCTTAGGTTAGTCGTTCACTTTTCTTCTCTTCCTGTTCTCACACACTATTTTTCTACATTTCAGTTCTCCTTTTCGCGGGTCTGCTGGCGAAATTTCTTAAGAAATAAGCAGTACCTTTGTACTCCTTTGTCATGATGTGTTTTCTGTATGTATTTTCTGTGTGTACATTAATATTTTATAAAAATATTTAAAAATGTAGATAATAAGAAAACAGATAAATAAAGGAAATAAATAAAAATATTAATATATTATAAAAATATTTAAAAATGTAAATAATAAGAAAACAGATAAAGAAAGGAAATAAATAAATTACATACATACACACATTGCAGCCGGGTAAATATCAAATATATATAAAGTTATGAAAATGGCCTATAGCGAAAATTTTTCATAATCCTTAGCACTCCATGAAATATGGCCAATTTATTAGAAGTCACTCTGTAGTTTGTGTTTCATAAAAGGTAGGCTTCTCTCATAGGTAGGTACTTTAAACACTAGTCTTAGTCTGATCACATAAATAATTTAGACTTCAGACGTATTATATCCCATGAAATACAAAGTGGCGCCAGCGACAGAAAAGTTGAAAGGTAACCGTTTGTCCTGGTATGTTCATCTGATGAGGAGGGATGAAACGCATGTTACTTAAAGAGTTATAAATATAAATGTGGATGGATGGAGAGGGAGGGGGCGGCCAGAAAAAAGATGGTTGGACTGTGTGAGGCGTGATATGAAAGAAAAGGGAGTCAATGATAGCGTGACGGGGAACAGGACGGCACGGAAGAAGAAAACGTGTTGCGCCGACCCCAAGTAACATGGGATAAGGGCAGGAAGATGATGATATCTCTAGAAATACAGTCATATAGTAATAATGTTCCCACTACTGGGACGACGGCCTCCTCGCTGTGAGACTTGTGATAGGGCCTTAATCCACCACGCGGGCCCAGTGCGGGTTGGTAGATCAAAATTTTTGGTTCTTGGACGTGCCGGTTTCCTCACGATGTTTTCCTTCACCGTTATGAGAGCAGTGGTGATGAAATAATTTACACAAAGTAAAGCGTCTGCCTGGGTTCGAACTCACAACCTACAACTTGTAAGTCGCGGGCGCTACCACTAGGCCACCACTGCTATCACTGAAATACAGTACATACTTACTATTCTTCGTCATGCAGGGTTAGTTTAAGATTTACTAGGGTATAAGGTTCAACTGTGGCTTGGCGATAAAGGTATTAGAACACATATTACTTAAAATGCTTACTTTGACAATGCAGCTGAAGTAATTATTAATAACTTTATTTATATCACCTAAGTATACACAGCACTTTGCCACAGACCCCATAAAAGTTTTAAAATTTCTTGTCCACGGAGTAGTTAACAATGAAATATTTTACATTGACTATTTACAACAATGAACTACTTACAGACAAATAAACACTAATTATTATTTCTAGGTATTTAACAATGAAACAGACCTCTACATATTAACATTACAATGGGTTCTTATCTTTTACTAAGCATTATTGCCTGTAACTACCAGTATTTTTTTACCTGCGACCATTAGGACATTGTCAATATCATTGTTTCATTATTAAAAAGAGATGGAGCTATAGATTACATAAAGCGCCATCCCCTTTTCGTAATACGCCGCGCCCAGCTTGTAAAATCAGGACATGTTTGTAACGAGTATTTTCTGCAGTCGCATATTAGCCTCTACAGTGTTCACATCTCAACTTTGTTTATCGTATTACGTTAGTAAACGTTATTAACGATCATGGAGTCAACAGTAGCCGATATATCTGACTTGCAGCTGGAAGTAAAGTACAAGGGCTACCGGCAATTTCTACAGAACCTTGTCGCCCTGCATCATCCAGAGAGGAAAACGCAATGGTCGTTGCTGGAAAACATTACAGAAAATCATTTTACAAAGGAAACTGATGAAGAGCACGAGAGACAAGAGAGAATTCAACTGGAAGCAAGGATATCATACGCGGAGCTCGAGGATGTTCAATTACGATACATCCCTGATAACATTAGGAAACTAAGGAACAAACGAGACCATTGGGAGAGGGAATACCATCAGTGCAGTGACCCGATATCTGACAAGAATTGGAAACAATACGAGAAGCAACTGAATAAAGAGATTATTAAGCACAAGACAGTTATCAAGAATTTAGACAAAGAGCAAAAAAAAGGCAAAGTGCGTTTTAATCTTTCGCGTTCGCTCGATCCGGAACGTGTGCAAAGTTTGGTGGATTACATCGAGGAGAAAGAAACTAACGACAAGGTTCTTGAAGCTATGATGTCGGCTGCTGTTTTCAGCTTTGACTTGGAACAATATGCGTATGTCCGATACGCAATATATGCAAAGTACGGAGAGTACATAATACGGCCATCACGATCAAGACTGCAGGCTAAGGTGTAATCAATCTGCCCAGGGCTTCCCCAACGATGTTGAGGTTGGCTTCGAGTCTAACGATGCAGCATAATGTGTGTTAGTGTTCAGTGTTGTACTTACATGGAGCAAGTGTCTATCTGACCTCCATAAACTAGTGACTGGGTAACGATACCCCTTGTTATAATTTTTTTATGTAGTAAGACTTGTGTTAGATTTAGGTTAAGTTGTAACTATGATATTTTTAGGCTAAGTTAATATTTTTTATAAGTAATTTTTGATTTGATTGTTTTTTGTGTGTATAAATCTTATAAACTGTGTAAATTTTTATCTATGTAAATAAATATGTGATATTGTCTATTAATAAACAGAGATTTTGTAATATTCTTTTGATTTATTTTGACTATGCTTCTGTGTGTGAATCTTTAAAAAATCTTAATATTGATACTAAATAATAATCTTATAAACCTTATTCATAAACACACCATACACACAGTTAAATACGTGCGTAAACTAAATTACAATCAGTATATTCTTTATTTATTAATATACACACTTATGTTTGAGGTAACTTTACCTACTCTGCAATATTAATTAAAAGCGAATCTAGAGTAAATATCTGCCACACAGAAATACCCAATCACAACGAAACACACAGTAGTTTTTGCCTAAAACTTATTTTCATTTCATTCTTATATTAAAAACTTTGCTTCCCTTTATATATTAAAAAACAATACAATTAAAACAAAGGTTCAAATATGGGTAACGCTTTAATTGTTGAACTTTTATTTAGTTTAGAGAGCCGTGGTCACTGGTCGCCCAGTGGTTACGACCCCGACTTACGAGTTACTTTGTGTGATTTGATCATAACCGGTGCTCTCAAAACGATGAAGGAAAACATCGTGAAGAAACCGAAATGTTCTAGAACTAAAAATTCAAAGACATGACAACTACTTACTCGCATCGCACTGGGCCCATTTGGTAGATTACGGCCCATTACCTCTCACAGAGAGGAGGCCTGCGTCCCAGCAAATGCATTTTTCGGGATAGATAGAATGATAAGAAGTGATAGCGTAATTGCCCATCAGTAAAGGTATTTTGATAATCGGATCAGAGTACCTTTTACAAACCTTAAAAAACAAACAAACAGTTTAACGTTTTTGTATTTGTTTAAGCATCGTATGGAAACCTGGGCTTATAACTAACTATGTAGCTTCTGCCCGCGGCTTCTCCCGCGTAAAAAGTTTTTATTATCCCAAGGGAACACACTACCGGCATAAAAGTTTTCTATTTCCAGGGTCAGGGTATTATTATCTTTTTACAGTTAGAAGACCTTCCTGAATATCGAGTTGGCAAGTCAATTATGAGATTTTTTCGCATAACAAAATCAGTAAGCTTTTATTCTTTAAAAGGATAGGCTGATGTACTTAGTAGGTACTTGAACCTATGTTTTGTCTGTTGTTTTACAAGCCCCATTGTTATTTTATTGTGACCAATCCAGCCAGACATCTTACTGGTTTTGTGAATAATCTAATCTCCAGTAACCGACCACCGAAGGATCGAACTCAGGTGATTTTTTCACTTGATACCTCCGCGCGTTACTAAGAAAAAGGTATTGACAGATGAACAGACAGACAACGAAGTGATACTTTGATCCCTAAAAACTAATACGTAACTTCGCTTTCGAAGTATGTGCGCTCACATGAGTGAGATGAGCAGTGAACTTTACAGATAACTTTATGGCACGTACGACTTATGACTTGAAAAATGTCGGTTAATATTTATTCATTCATTCGAACATTTTAATACCTTTATCATTATAATTACCACATTATGATCAACATACTATTATTAGATGGTTGAAAGCCATCTGCCGGTGAACATTGTCAACTTCTTCCAAATAAGCATTTCTTAATGGTTGGTTACATTAATGTATACCAATGTGTAAGCTAGTAGCAGCCGATGTGTAGTAATGCGTAGTGTCATATAGTTTTTACCATAAAACGTAAATTGCGCGTGTAACATAAAGAAGATAAGTTTATTAGCCCTATATGAGATAACTTGTATGTGAAAACTAGCCAAGTCAAATCTTGAGTTTCAATTGATCCTAAGTTATCTCCTTTATGTAAAAAATTACATTTATCAAATTAAAGAAATTATATTTTAAAATAGCAAACATTGTTGTAGCACAAAAATCAAGAAATTGTGTTTTTTAAATTTATTTTAGAATGTTGTATGTTCTTATAAACAAATTTCAGGATTATCTACAGAATTTGGCCCAAATTTTCACATTTATGTTTTTGATGGGATATCAAAAACATAAACGGACTATGGATAATGGGACTTTTTGTAAACAAACATTTTACATTCATAACTCTTTTAGTAACATGCGTTTCATCCTTCTTCAGCACATAACCATACCAGGACAAACGGTCAACTTTTCTGTCACTTGCGCCACATTCAAACTTCCTCTAATATACTAACGACATATTTTATGTTATAACCGTAACACAGAGTTTCCCTAGTACGGATTCCAGTCTCTCGCAAAGGAGCTTTTACCTCGTGTTGGGACATAGATTGAAGTAGATTTTAAGTCAACCTTCGTGGAGAGAAAGTAATATTTTTTTATTATTATCTCCTTTATTTCACAATCTTTCTACTTATATTTATAAAAATCACGTTTAAAATAAAAACATTTTAAAATATAAGAAATAGAGGCCCACCGGTATCGTGACCAGGATCCAAGCTACCAGCCCTTTATTATTATTATTTTACGTTAACCATTTTTAACAATGAACTACTTACCGACAAATGAATACTAATTGTTCTTTCTAGGTATTAGACATTAAAACACACCTCTACCTTATAACTTTATAATGGATTCTTATCTATCACTAAGCATTATCTACCCTATTCAGAGTTCAAGCTTGTATTGTTACTAACGACCAGTATTTTTTTACCTGCGACCACTGGGACATCCGCAATAGCATTGTCATATTGCGAAAGAGAGACAAGGCTATAGATTACGTATAGCGCAATCCCCTGTTCGTAATACGCCCCCTCCCAGCTTGTAAATTCATGACATTTTTGTTACGAGTACTTTCTGCAGTCGCATATTAGCCTCTACAGTGTTCACATCTTAATTTTGGTTATTATAGTACGTTAGTAAACGCTATTAACGATCATGGAGTATTCAATATCCGACATATCTGATTTAAAAGTGGAACAAAAGTTCAAGCAATACCAAACAAATCTAAATAATCTTACCGGAATCCTATTTCCACCTGAAGAAAATACATGTATACCAGACGAATTCATATTTTTCGAAGGAGAAACGGACGAGGAGCACGAGAAAAAAATTAGAGAAAAACTGGAAGCGGAAATAACTGAAGCTGAACTCCAAGACGTTGATCTGAAATATATCCCGGAGTATATTCGGGAGCTCAAAAATAAAACAGTCTATTGGCAGAAGGAATACCAGCACTGGAACGACCTGATTTCTAAGAAGAACTGGATAAAATACGAGGAGGAACTGAACAACGAGATCATCAAACTCAAGACAGTGATAAAGAATTTGGACAAAGAGTTGGATACGTATAAACACTTGAGAACAATTAAAGACATACATCTTTCACATTCGCTCGATCGAAAACGTGTACAAACTTTGGTCGACTATATCAAGAAGAACGAAAACAACGACGAAGTACTTAAACACATGATTAAGTCTGCTGTTTTTAGTTTTCGATTTGTGGAAAGTGCATATGTCAAATTCGCAATATATGCAAGGTATGGAGAGTACAGATGTCGGCCATCACGATGAAATAGCTTGCGGGAGGGAGAAGTATTATCAACCCGGGCTTTTCCTACGATGTTGGGCTCGGCTTCTAGACTAACCGGATGCAGCGGAAAACCAGTGTTTTACATGGAGCAAGTGTCTATCTGACCTCAATAACCTAATGACTAATAATCACTAGTAATAATAACTTTTTATGTAATAAGACTTATGTTAGATTCTAATTTAGGTTAAGTTGTAACTATGATATTTTTAGGCTAAGTTAGTAAGTAGTTTTTGATTTAAATGTATTTGAATGTACTTATAGAATTTAATAAACTGTATATATTGTATCTATGTAAATAAATATGTGATTTTGTTTATTAATAAATAAAGATTTTGTAATATTCAATATATTTTTGATTTATTTTGACTACGCTTCTGTGTAGGAATCCTTAAAAATCTTAAGATTGATACTAATCTTATAATCTTATTCATAAACACACACACGAACACATGTGTAAACTATGTTACAATCAGTTTATTTATAAATAAAGCTATACACATATGATTGGGAGAACTTTACATAATCTGCAATATTCATTCGAAGCGAATCTAGAGTTTATATACAGAAATACCCAATCATCCCATCGAACTACACAGTAGTTTTTGCCTTAAACTTATTTTCATTACTTTCTAACTTAACCTGATTTCCTAAAAACGGATCCTTTTTCAAACTTCATATTTAAGGATTCCTACTATAGGTATAAAAAGATCTCTCACGTAAACTTGGTCTATCCTACAGACAAACAAACAGTTTAACATTTTTGTATTTGTTTAAGTATCGTATGGAAACTTGGATTTATAACTAACTACATAGTTCATCATTGAAAAAACGTTTATAAAATCAAAAAAGCCGACTGCTTAAAAAGCGAACTAAAAAGATGTAAACAAGAAGAAAATCTTGCTGTGCATGCGGAGGATACATCTGGCTTTGGTCAGCCAGCTCGCGAATATGTATCCTCCGGGGTTTTTCGATTTTATTAACTTTTTTTATTTACAACTTTAGTTTTTTTTTTTTCGAAGCCCTTTATAAATATAAGTGGTATATTTTTTTTTAATCACCTCTAAAAGCTCTTCATTTTGATACCCCACACGATGGGTTTCGAAGAAACAAAAATTGCAACCCCTACAATATGGCGCCCAAAATCCGCAATGTTTCTTTTTTAGGGTTCCGTACCCAAAGGGTAAAAACGGGTCCCTATTACTAAGACTTCGCGATCCATCTGTATCTCTGTATGTCTGTCCGTCTGTCACCAGGCTGTATCTCATGAACCATGATAGGTAGACAGCTGAAATTTTCACAGATGATGTATTTCTGTTGCCGCTATAACAACAAATACTAAAAACAGAATATAATAAATATTTGAGTGGGGCTCCCATACAACAAACGTGTTTTTTTCCGTTTTTTGCGATAATAGTACGGAACCCTTCGTGCGCAAATTAAAAAAGATTTAAACAAATGCGCTTGGTAGTTCAAGAGACTAGCAATTTCATACTAACAAACTCTTGAGCTTTGATGTTTTATAAATACCTATAAAGTATATCTAGATGAAATATACATGATTTAGTATCCTTGGCGATTATATTAGAGGTTGCGGGTGAATAGCTAATGCTGGTAGAATAAGTTATGGTTTGGTTGACATTGTATCCGGGGTTATTATGACAGTTTGATTGCTGTCTGGCGGAATAAATGGGGTTTTTAAAACAGCCTGCCTATGTACAAATATATGAGTACATTTTTGATTATTTCTTTTTGAATAATTCATTCCTGCCTGTTCAAATGTATTAGTTTAACTTATAGTTTGGAGTGTCGGGAAATTACATCAAAAACATAAAAACATTCGAATTTTCGAAACATTTTGAATTACATCCCTTAAAAGGGTAAAAAGGGGTGTTAAAGTATGTATAAAAACTAAATTGTTTATCATCAAAATTTCTTGGAATTCAGTATTTATGCTCTTCAATACAATAAAAGAAACATAAGTTTAAGAATTTTCTGAATTTCTTCCCTTAAAGGAGTGAAAAGGGGTCAATGATTTTATTTCTGTAAGTTAGTTTGTACAAACACTTTTACATGTCGATCATATTTTTAAAACTAGATGAGGTCGGCGTTTCCTATCTGACTACTCTGAGAAGAAAGGCCGAAACAAGCTCAGAGGTCACAGTCTCTTTTAAAGTCCAGACAAATATCTTGGTTAGATCATGTGAAGCCCATGTAGATTGATGTCTGAAATGGTCTTTTGAGGAAAGAACCAGCCAGATTGAGTGGACCTGTCCAGTCAATGCACGAATTTGTCAATAACCGAGCAGCTCAACACAGAATTTAAGGAGCTCAACCATTCGACGAAAAATACCAAAGAAAGGACATTCGGGGGTGGGTGCTAAATTTTGCGCGCAAACTATATTTTTATTATAAAAATTACTTGGAATTTAGTATTTATGCTCTTCAATACAATTAAAGAAACACTTATTTAAGGTTTTTTTTTAATTTCATTCCTTAAAGGGGTAAAAAGGGGTGTTAATATTTGTGTGAAAACTAAATTCTTTGTTATAAAAACTACTTGGAATTTTGTATTTATGCTTTTCAATACAATTAAAGAAACAAATATTTAAGACTTTTTTGAATTTCATCCGTAAAAGGGGTAAAAAGGGGTGTTAAAGTTTGCGTGAAAACTAAATTGTTTATTATCAAAATTACATGAAATTTGGAATTTCTGCTCTTCTATACAATTAAACACACAATAAATTAATAATTATTTGAATTTCATCCCTTAAAGGGGTAAAAAGGGGTGTTATAGTTTGTTTGAAAACTAAATTGTTTTTTTTTGGAATTTTGTATTTATGCTTTTCAATACAATTAACGAAACAAGTATTTAAGGATTTTTTGAATTTCATACGTTAAAGGGGTAACAAGGAGTGTTTAAATTTGAGTGAAAACTAAATTGTTTATTACCAAAATTACTTGGAATTTAGTATTTATGCTCTTCAATACAATTAAAGAAACACGTATTTAAGGCATTTTTGTATTTTTTTCCTAAAAGGGGTGTTGAAGTTTGTGTGAAAACTAAATTGTTTATTATCAAAATTACTTGAAATTTAGCATTTCTGCTCTTCTATACAATTAAACACACAATAATTTAAGTATGATTTGAATTTCATCTTTGAAAGGGGTAAAAAGGGGTTTTTAAGTTTATGTGAATGATTACTGGATTTGCTCGGGGGGAAACAGTTTTCATAACTCGAGTACCACTGATACCCTCTGACTATGTCTTTGAGTTCTTCCGACACGGGCAATTTTACGTTGCCTGTCCCAGAGTCAGCTCTAGCAGCCTGGTCATTTTGAGACCGAAAAAACACCAATGTGATATACAAAGTAGAGTTTGATTAAATTCTAATTTTTTGATGACGACTTTGTTAGTGTAAGCTAATTGAAGTACCCATATCTAGAATGTACAGGATGGCGCAAAACTCATCACTCTATCGGAATATGCTTAAATTTTTGCAAATGGCAGAAAATATCAATTCTGCTTCGATATTTGTGAAGTAAACAGATGCAAAATATAGTTGGTAACCTCCAAGCGGGTTTTACCTACGTCAAGCCATTCTAAATCGCGACCACGAGGAAGACAATTTTTCATCGAAAATCATCAATCATGAGCAAGCTCTGTGAATAGGCAAAATTATCAACTCCCCTATATTCCAGACAGAGTCATTAAATCCGCTCAAAGTTACTGCATGGTGTGTTTTATGCGCTGGAGGCGTCAGCGGGACCTCGGCGCCAAACAACTACTGTGGTCGACGAGGTCACAGAGTCATGATCAACATATTTCTCTATCCTTAAAAGCAATCAATTTGAACTAGAGTACATAATGATTCCAACAGGATAATGCAACGGCGCTTACTGCACGAGCCGCACCGAAATTCTGAGGGCGGTACTACCCCCAGTAAGATCGCCTGATGTTACTGTTCCAGACTTCTATCTGTGGGTTTTTTTTAAGTCACGAGTCTATGTCAACAAGCCTGAGACTCTTGAAGCCCTCAAAGATAATATCCGCCAGAAGTTCTGGCAAGGGTGATGGCAAATGCCCTAAACGGGCTCGAATGTTTATCAATTCTGTCGAAGCGACGGCCATTTAGCCGTATCATTTTCTCGACTAAATGGAAAATAAATTAAGACACCAAATAAATACTATCCAAAAGCAGAAACAAAGTTTTTTATTCATAAAAATAATTACAGTCAAAGAACAGCTGGTGATAACTTTTGCGCCAGCCTGTATTCATGTTCTATCGTGTCGGTAGTAGGATTCAGAAATTGAAAGCAAGTGGTCTTTCAACATTTGTATCTCCCCGTGGAAATCAATCCTACGAGACCTCCGGAATGAAAGTATAAAATAGCTCTAGCTATTAAAACAGGCAGACAGTACAGTTTATGCTCATTTTATATCAATTTACACCTATTTTTTATAATTCGATAAAATAATAATTTTGAGCAAATTTTGTGGTCTACGCGAACAAAGACGCGGGCGGAAACCTATGATTCTTATAATAATTTGGAATATACCAATAGAACAGTAGTCCACGCAGGCGAAGCTGCGGGTGGAAAGTTAGTGTTAATATAAATAATATCTAATAATATAATCCACTCTACAATCTTATCTAATCCAACGAACATTCACAGAATCTAAATTCCTTTTATAATACAACCACAAATATTCCACCTGCAAAATGAGCTCTCCAAATCTCAACGCTTTGTGCTTAGAACAATATAGCGCTTGATAAAATGAAGATTAAAACACAGATTGTCACTGCAGCGTTGTTTTGGCATGGTGACAAGACCGCTTATTATGCGGACTCATTTGCACTTGTAGTACAAACCATGATAAAGCCACTAGTTTGATTTAGTGGACGACGTGTGCCTGTTCAGTGTGCCCCACCTTTTCTGGGAATAAGGAGTGAGAGTAACAAAAGTTGATGTTAGAAATACGGTGTGATTCTGGGATATGAACAACAGAGTGAGCAAAGAGTTTTTTTTTTGTGGGAGTAATAGCCTCAATTTTCCTAACCACTTTAACTCATAATTACTAGAATCAACAGTGGCGACCACCAGAAAAGCAACCAGACAATAAAGATCGAAGAGTCCCAGAAAAACGATTCAAATTTGCAATAACAAATTCCGGAATTCTAGGCGGAATTTTCAATTTCACTTTTCAAAAAACGTTTCAATGAGCATTATCTATCCTCTCAAGTCTGATCTTTATTTATATATGTATATTATACATAAGTATCTATATATTTGAGAGCAGTTGTGGCCCAGTGGTACTGGCTGCGACTTACAAGTTGTAGGTCGTGAGTTCGAACCCAGGCAGGTGCTTTACTTTGTGTAAATTATTTCATCACCACTGCTCTCAAAAACGGTGAAGGAAAACATCGTGAGGAAACCGGCATGTCCTAGAACCAAAATTCGAAGACATGTGACATCCACCAATCCGCACTGGGCCCGCGTGGTGGATTACCGCCCATCCCCTCTCACAGAGAGGAGGCCTGTGTCCCAGCAGTGGGAACATTAATAGGCTGATGATGTGATGTGATCTATATATTTTACAATTATGTATTTATATTTGTATATGTCCACCATTACAGTATTTGTGTAGGTGCGCTAATTTATATATCCTGGTTTAAGTCGTTCACTTTTCTTATTTGCCTGTTCCCACACACTATTGTCTACATTTCTTTTTCATTTTTCCTTTTCGCGGGTCTGCTGGCAGAAATTTCTTAAGAAATATATTTTTTTTTCATCAAACCCATACGTAAGGGGTATTTATGGATAGGTCTTTAAAATGATATTGAGGTTTGTAATTTTTTTTTTTTATAAACTGCATAGTTTGCGCGGGAGACACTTCCAAAGTGGTAAAATGTGTGTCCGGGGGGGACTGTAACTTCTAAAATAAGAGAATTATCAAACTAAAAAGACATATATGATGTAAATTACCATGTAAACTTCCACCGAAAATTGGTTTGAACGAAATATAGTAAGTAGTTTTTTTTAATACGTCATAAATCATAAACCGCAATTTACCAAGTACGGAAACCTTCGTGCGCGAGTCCGACTCGCACTTGGCCGGTATTTTTACAATCTAGTTATTTTTCGTTTAATTAAATTGACATTTATCGTTCATTATATTATGTAATACCTAATAATCAACTGTAATTGATTATGTATTCATATTTGTATATATCCACCATTACAGTACTTGTGTAGGTGCGCTAATTTTTATATCCTAGTTTAAGTCGTTCTCTTTTCTTATTTTCCTGTTCTCACACACTATTGTCTACATTTCTTTTCCATTTTTCCTTTTCACGGGTCTGCTGGCAGAAATTTCGTACGAAATAAGCAGTGCCCTTGTACTCTATTGTATTGGTGTGTTGTTTTTATGTATTACTGTATGTGTACATTAATTATTAAATAAAATCAAAAAATACAATGGGTTGTCTCTCCCATTCTATTAACCACTTCAACACAGGTTACCGCAATCCACTGCTGGATATAGCCTCTCCGAAGCTGCCCCATATCATCCAGTCCTCTACTAGCCGAATCTCGTCTTTCCATGCCACATTCAGCAAACATGGCCGGCCCACTGCCACTTCAGCTTGATAACCCTGCCACTGCCACTTCAGCTTGATAAACATAGCTACCCTGCAAGCTATGTCTGTGAGTCCGGTTAATCTCATTAAGTGTCTTATCCTTCAAAGAACCACATAGTTCACTTTCATGTTCTGTAGTGCCTAAAATCACCCGCGTATATTTCAACAGTAAAGGTCTTAGATAATCCTCGTGTAGATTTAAATAGTAAAGTTATAGTATGAGCTATGTATGACCAAATGTGCCGTACAGAAAAACGAACAGTCCACTTAGTGTAGATTGTCACGGGCTTAGGTACAGCTTGCGTTGTTTACATACCTAGTAAACCTTTTTCAGCAGCTTCACTCCCGTAGTCTATCCCACAAAAACCGTGCATGTTTTCGCCATAAAAATGAACCCATAAACAAAACAAACGAAGGTCCACAGCGATAGCACCGCCGCGCCGCTTACGTACTTTAATAGCAATGATCAACATGCTTGCTCAGTGCTCTTTGGAAATTTCAGACTTACATTAACTATAATAAGTCCAGGTTTCCTCACGATGTTTTCTTTCACCGTTGTCTGCGATATCTAAGATAAACCTAGAAAACACAATTATGAATTGGAAAAAGTCACATTGGTACTTGCCTGGATTTAAACCTACGACCTCAAGCTCGGGAGGCGTCTTAGCCACTGGGCCACCACGACATTAAATAAGATATTATGACAACCTTAGCAGAACTGCAAAAAACGAATATGAACATTCCCAAATATTATATCATCTAATTGTATTTAAATAAAATAACAAAGCTTCAATTCAACTAAAATAAATTAAATAAGAACCAACTGTATTTTAAAATTATCTATAAAAGCTAAGTCATGGTACTATTTTCATTGTTAAATTAATACGCTAATTTATAATTCTAGCCTTTTGGTATGTTTCGAACTCAATAGAATAAACACATAAGTGCATAAAAATGTTTTAATTTGTAAAATCAAATAATAATCTCAGTACCTATCAGTTCACAAACTTTCAATCAAAACAAGCTCTTTTTATATGTTTCATACTTTTATCATTTTTAAATTAATCGGACCCAAAAAAATTCCCTATGCTGTTTATTATGTAAATCAGTTTCGATTATAAACAGAATAGGGTTTTTTTTGGGTCTGATCAAACACTGTGCGATGGTGAAAAACTGTTTCTATTAGGAATACAATAATTTTATAAGAATTTTGTTTGTTACTTTATTGTAATTTTACTAGATATCGTTTCATTCGTTTCATTAAAGAAAAATTAACTTTCTTTTTTATGATTTGTTGAAAAAATATTTTAAGTCTAAATATAGGTAAGTTTAGGCCAAATCAAAACGCTTCATAAAATAATTAATGTTTTAATACAATTATTATGTCTTATCGTGAACTGAGATATCTTGTAACTGTTATCACATTTAGTTTTCATATTTATAATACTTTATAAAATTTACAAACACAAACAACATCGCTTTTCCCTCCACGAGTAAGCTATCAATATTTCGAAATATTTTTAATACAACAATACGATTTTGATAAAATTGCCTTTTCAAGCGTCAATAATATCCTTCTCTTCGTACATCTTTCGGGAAAAACATCTTTCTTTATTTATATTTTCCTCCAAAAACACACGTTAAATTTATTACTTATAACATAAAATCTCGATTTCGACAAGAATTTTTATTTTAGATACATGTTACCTATTTACCATTTAACTACTATGGCCACATTTTTGTATAAAATACTTATGATATTTACAGTATTTACATTCACAACGTACTTAACTATATTGGTTTTAACTAGTCTCCTATAAATAATCATGATTTTTATTACAAAAAAGAAAAGAAAAATATACAAATCTGTGATTTTGCAAACAATACACCATTTTGTTAATAAAATTAAAACTTATTTTGCGCTGATTATTTAAATCAAATTATTCATAATGTTTTCACCTTAATTAGTAATAAGAAACAATGTGATCAAATCTCATAATTGTTTCATGTGATTACATTATTTCTTCTACACATATTCAGTCTTGCAGGTGCATTTTTTTACAATGTTGTTATTTTTCGTTTTATTAAATTGACATTTATCGTTTATTATATTATGTTATACCTATAATAATAATATAATGAAAAAAATATATTCTCATATAATTTTGTTATTATAATTTGATTCGTAAATTATCGTTTAACAAAGAAAATAAATTGATTGTGTAAAATAAAATTAGTCATGTGACAACTGAAATAATATAATTGAAGAAACAAAAATCACACTTTCTATTAAATAAATTGTAGTTCTAAAAACTAAAAAACACGCTTTATTGGTAAGGATAATGGGACAAACTGTTTAAATTATTGCATTGTCATCGGTCCTTGATAAGTGTGCAAAGTTTCAAATCAATCCAACGTTTTAAAGTGGGTGAAAATCACGTTCAAAGATTCCGTTACATTGATACATAGATACATACATACCAAGCTAATAAAAGCGTGTTAAAAAAATATCGCAGCGGACGGTTCCAAAGTTCCAAACATTCACCGAATATCACATTGAGTGCGCACTTTACACCTTGTTAATCCACTTAAATTGAGGCCTTTTTTCTGGTCCACTGAACACCTGTAAATGTTAACTTAAGGCCTTTTTACTTAGTTCACTTTGTAGGTCACTTTGTCCCTTTCTAATATTTATTGTCTCAGCAACACTCTTTAGTAACTTTAGAATGTTCTAGGGAAGTGTCGGTGGATTTTGTCACACATTTTGGTTTACTTGGCATTTGAGTTGGAGAGTTTCCTGTAAAAGGAAAAATATATTTAATTAGCAGTACCAGTATAAGGCAGGCACAGACGAAAGTAGCAATAGACATTTTAATAGATATTATAGCCAAATAATAATCGTTTTTTTTTTGTTGCAGAATGATTGCAAATAATGACATTGGTTTTCACGAATACATTTATGGGCATTAAATAACACGAATACCTAGTATGTTATGTTTATGACTTGTATCAATTTGATAATAGTTGATTGTTGTTGAAGTTCTCACCCTAAATGTATTCGTGCTTTGTATTGTCTTACCTAAATATTATATTATGTGTATACTTTTCTCATTATATCTAGTACCTACCTGAATACCAGATATAAATATCTGAGTTATAACATCTAGCAAATTATAAGTAAAACTAAACTTTTTTTTTTCAAAATAAACTTTAAAAAATATTCAGCCTGTTATTTCATCAATGCCACAAACCGACACTCAAAAAAGGTGCTAGGTAATAGGTATGATGGTAGTATTTTTCTGGATAATAATGGCTGGATTGGAAAAGGTCAATCACCTTTTTCTTTACAGCCATTATTTTCCATTCCCAATGAGAAAACATTTATCTTTCCATGAGTCTGAAATATTAATGTGATTACAACAGATGTTTGATCACTAAATAGTTCTGGTTACTGAATATAATTGATACGGACCATAGACCAATAAACAGATATCAAACATATTTTGAGTACTGGACCAAATAGTCATTAAAGTACCTTTTAAAAGCTTTATTTGTGTACGTTTTTGGGGTTATTTATAAGAGTAATTTTTGAATTAGTCTAGTTTTTTTATTGTAGATTCTTAAAGCGAAAAAATCGCGAGCGGTACCTAATTAAAACCGAGCAACTACCAAAACGGAGTAAATCTGACATATTTTTACTACTTTTGAAATGATAACATTATTTTCATGCTGACTGTACTATTCATAATTAAACATAATTGACACTTTTTACAATGATCACTTTTCTACTGATTGTATGTTAAGATAAATATTGCCATACCTATTGAATAGGAGAGAAATTTAAAATACTCGTAAGTACTTGTTTGCAGACAACACAGGTAATATGCACAAGTATTGGTTATACATGTGACAATGCTGAAATCGCTGCATTTAGAATAAGAAATTCCTCAAAAGCAGCATAGACCATATTCTGCTAAACCATGCATGCATGGTTTATTAGATAGACATCTAATCTCGATGCTTAAGCATTTGTTGAATTTACATCTTACAGGAAAGTATGCTAGAGAGAAAAAATTGTAAAAGCATTTCTTAAACAGGATTTTAAGATTCACGTAGCTTGTACATGGCAATCTGATTTTGGACTTAACGGTGGGATAAGGATATAGGATTATATTTCTTTTCCTGTTTATTGTAATCTTACTGGACATTTTCAAACAAAATCTGGCATACAGTTAAGGTTGCCTTATTCGACGGAAAAAACTCGTTGACAATTTACTGAGAATTGTTATCAAGATGGCAATATTAATGTTTCCAAGTAAAATGTGCCTTCCTTCGACCTTATTAGGTAGGACTTTGATTAAGGTTTCCGTCTACGGCATAATTTATGCTAGGCCCTAGCTACTCGGAGTCGAAACACGAATAATGCTCGAATCTTTTCCACCTCACTTGACCTTATTCAAGTATACTTACTTCATATTTTTTTAAGAACGATCTTAAAACACTTGAAAGGAAGAATCCTTAAGAAAATATTTTCTTGTCTAGACGAGCTTAGTAACGAATGCTTAGTACCTACTTGTCAAATACCGTGCGTGTACCGTGTGTGTGTGAGTTACATGTTCATTGTTCTCCACAGGAACCTACTCCACTTTAGAATAGAAAACTAGCTTCATATTTCTAACTGAACAACTCTCTGACAATTCAATTGAAATTTTGGAACAGAAATTTTAAACAATGCTTACCATTTATCCTAGTATGCTTCAAATGTGGCAACGTGTTAGTAGTCGTATCTAGCACGCCTTTACTGTAGTACACACTGTTACTCTCAGGGCTGAATCTCACTGGCGGCGAGTTGGAACAACTCCTAGAGTCCATTGCCAGAGACCTGGGCTCCAGGTGGTACCCAGGCTCCAACTCTGGCATCTGAGTGAGATTCAGTGGGTTTCTGCTAGGGTTACTGTACAGAGATGGTGGTGGTGGTGTGGCGTATAGCTCTGGAGGGAGCAGTTGTTCTGCTGGTAGCTAAAATACAAAAAGCAGCTTTATTGTGATGTCTTTTTTTGTACATGGAGCTTGGTCTATGTTTTTAGAAAATGAACCGAGATGAAAGGCACCACTTACAAGCTTATGCATGAAATATTTTGAAAATAAGAAACTTGTAAGCAATTACATTGACATTTCTGTCTAATAGATCTAAAAGTGTAGCTCTTTTTGAACTCCAAAACTCCTGCTAAATATAGCTCTCAATTGGACCGTGACCTAAAATTGATTATTTTCCTGATCTTACCTACATATTTTACGAATAAAAGATATTTAAAACTTACCAAACCACTAGTATTCAACGGCAACGCATTCTTATACTTCAACCGATCCTCGTACATCTTATCATACGGCTGTCTATGACAGTCATTGGGGCCAACACTGGGCATATTCAGACTACTCATTGGTCCCAAGTTCTGTATGCTGGGACCAAGGTTTGGCATTTGCAACGTTGGCGCGTATCTTCGGTATTCTACCGGTCGGACTTGTATGTATTGGTTGCAAGGATCGATGTTGTGGTCGTAAAACCTGTCATAATTGGTCGTCATGTCGTATTTATCCGTCGTCTTCGATATAAGCGGTCTTATGGAACTGTAGTCGGTCGTAGAACATTTATTTGAGCAGCTGTCGCTGATCTGGCCGTCTACTGGTATTATATCTGGGTTTTTATCTGTAAATTTTTATTGTTGTTGGCGTAAGTATATTAAAAGTGAGAGGCTAGATAACTAGGGGAATTGGAAGAGGTAAGAAATGAAAACAAGATAGTTAGTGCCCTTTGCTCTCTGCGTTGGCGTATGGGCAACCACTTAAGAAGCGATCGATGCGCAGAGACATGATCATATTTACGCAAATTGAAAACGAATCGAATGCAGTAATTTAAAAGACGGTCAAGTTTGTTTGCTTATTCAAGGGCGCTCAGCATATCCACAGATTAACTAATAGTTCATAGTTCCTCGGGCATATCTACTGCGCATGTGTACGAGCGAAATATTAATTCTGCCAAACATAGGTATTTAATGAATATTTAAAATTAATTTATTGATCAAAATCTAAATCTAGAGTTATTAAAAACGCCTTAAATAAAGTATTTTAGTTTTGTTATACCTTTTATATGAATGATAATCTGTACTTAACAAATTTTTAAAACTTTTCTCAAATAATAAAAACTCTATGCGGTGGGCTGACGTTAGAGTTAAAAATTAAAAAAGTACAGGCAAGTAAAAAGCACTAGTAAAAAAGTGACACTTTCTGCACAGTTTGGCTGCTTGGAAAACGCTCTTTTCGAGGGCATGCATTGTAAAATTCTTTTTAGTGCTCGTTCTTTTGTTTTTTGATATTTCGTTGGGTTGAGGCTGTAATTACAAGATGATTGGTTGTTAAATGACTAGGGATTATTATTGTTATTTTTGCTATTAACTTATATTTTATATTATACTAGCTCAGAAATAATACAATACTATTTTAAAATCTGATAGTTGCAAGCGAGCTGAGCAGCAAGCAGAGGTGTACATCACGGCTCAGGCGTGATGTTATGTAAGCAAGTATTTTATAATCGTCTTTCTTTTGAGTCAGGTTAAAAATTCCAAACTCCTCCAAACAAAGGATTAAAAAAATGTGTAGTTTTTAATGAAAACCACTTATTTATCCCGATATGTCCTAATATTTGATTCATTAATTATGAAAACAGTATTTTGTTCTAAGCTGCTTTCTTAAAGTAAACCAGTCCTTGACCCCAAAATTCCTCCCTCAATTTCACCCAAAACCAAGGACCATACCCTTCAAAACCGAACCAAAAGACTAGAATGCTATTCAAATTACACACAGTTCTGAGGGTAGTACAATTAAATATTCAGAACTGTATCAGTGGCTGGTCAGGTTTAATAATTCATTTGTCTAGCAGCTCTAGCCCGCTTGCTCTCAATTGGGCTACTACCTTGTATACCTAACCGTCTAACATATTATACACAGGATGGAAACTTAAAGAGGGCCAAAAGGGAAGTAGGTACCCTTAATATTGCTGATATAAATTTTTACTCAAAGGAAATATTTATTCATGACATTTCGTGATCAATTGATAATCCTTTAATTAAGTGTAAGTTTGAAAGTTAGTGTAGTTTTGTGTGTTAGTATGACCATTTCTACAAAGACATTTTATTTCTTTTTTGCTTTTAGACTTAAGATTTTTTTTTACATTTTTATTATTTTTAGATGAAGAGTTTAGCTTTAGTATCATGCCTTAAAAATATATTTTTTTGACTTTGATCAGGGGAGAGAGAGAGGAAAACAGGGGCAGGCCTTTTGCCAGATGTCAATAGGCTTGCCCCTGTTTCTATCTACTGAGGTATTCTAGATGGAAAAACTCAATAAGACTTTTCCCAACCCTGGACTACGCTCAGCAGTCGGACTTGCAATTATTAAGTCCATCAAAGCAACATGCAACAATCTCGGTCATCGGTCTCATGCGACTTACCTAAACTATCGCCACTTTCCGATTCTTTGGTGCCAGTCAGCGGTATATTTGATGTTTCATCCTGCGGCCTTTTATCTTTTTCGTGCTTTTCTAAAAACAACAACAAAAAAAATAAACTCCGCTGTTAATCAAATTCAAATACCTACTTGAAAATCTTTTAAATTATCTTCCAATTTTCTCCTGTGGACTTTTATTACATTCAGTGTATTGAAGAAATTGCTTGTAACGAAAAGTATATTTCTATGAATATTCAATTAAATTACCCAAAGCCAGTTGTCAAGTTTTAAATAAATAAACTAATATTTGTATATATAATATAATCAAACCAGAAACCATTGTTTAGCTTCATATAAATTAAACTAAACAATTTAATTAAATTGCACCCACAGTTCAAATAAACTACGAACAGGTTCAAATAAATCACACACAAGAGTTTAATTAAACTACACCATACTCACTCTCTCTCCCGTTGAAGTACTTGCAGCAGAAGACGACAGCTGACACGGCAGTCACGGCGGCGATCACTGCCACTGCTCCCAGGACTATCATCAGGAGTGCCGTCAGTTCCACCTTGACGGGGACCTGCGCTGTTGGAACAACTGTGGCTTTTATTTTTCTTATCTAACTTATGACCGTACCATTTCATGTATATGAATGGCTGGCTTTAAACAAATTAACTACTACGATACCCGGGTCTTTGGGTCCGAAGTTTGTTCAAAAATATGGGTGTACATAAAGTTTTTCGTGGAACCGTGTTTCTCGCTAGTCATTTTCTTCTCAATACGTAAAATTACTTAATCCTACGAACATTCAAACCATGTAATCATACCTGTATGCCGTTGCGGATACTTCAGCAAACTAGAAGTAAATGTCAGAGCTTCACTAAAGCCTTTCCTATTGAAGGCTCTCACTGACACAGCTAAGGAGTTGCTTGCTGACAGACCTGCTACTTCAAACTCAGGGTCATCACTGCTGACATTGCGGAGAAGAAGACCTGTTGCCATGTCGAAGATCTGAGTAGAGAAAAGGTGCATTTCCATTAAATAAGGACTGTTTCAACAAGAGATGAAGGAGTGCTGTTATTGGACTAGCAAATAGACCTGGCTTTCAATTTATAAAGGTTTGTAACAACCAATCAGCATTGCGGTAGAGGTCCAGGGACAGGACAAGCTCAAAATAATGAGAAATATTGTAAAACAAAAGAGCCATCCCGGATTTTCTTCTTTCTGCAGTAGGTTACAAAGGTGGCATTGTAATACACTATGAGTCACCATCTGCCTTTGCTACAGAGATGGATATATGCCTCTCCAATCACCAAACAACTCTTTCCTCAAATGTATACTCTCATGCGTCTACTACCAGTTCCCCTGAAAAAATTACGTCCTGTGCCCTTTCGTCGTGTAACGTGTTAAATTCTCCTTCATTCTCATCATCATCATTTTAGCCGAAAGTTGTCCACTGCTGAACCTAGGCTGCAGTCCTTACCAGGTCGTCGGTCCATCTTGTGGGAGTCTTCCAACGCCGCGTTGTTATCTTTCTCATGCGAGTGAAGAAAATAAGATACCTACTTTATTTTCAAAGATGATAAAAAGGCTGTATAAATGGTGCTTAAAAATCATTTTAGCAATGTTATTTAATTCCCCAGACAAAACCGATAAATAATTTATTTCATTTGTATCGAGCTAACTGACAGTAAAACGACGTATCGAAGCCTATTGATATCTTTAACACAATTTATGAAGCCTAGTACAAAAGATACACAGTTTCTTGCATTGTTAAATGATGATTTATTGTGTGTTTATTTTGATTTACTTTATATAGTTTTTTTGTTTGTAATTATTGATCGGCGACTAACAAAACATATTTTACAATGCAGACGTGACTGAAAACGCTGTGATGACACCCTTGAAGGACATTCACGGATGTTATTGGGGATATTCATTGCCACAATCTTCTATCATAGCCACAATTGTTGAACCGAAATATAAAGGAAAAATATTATAATCTAAAAAAGAAAACAAATTACTTCTGTGTCGGTACCCAAGCCCAGCAATAAAATCTGATAGCATTGCAAGAAAAAAGAAATTTTTGATTGTGCAAAGATATGAACGGACGATTAGAAGTTTGGAGGGGATTTAAAATAAAATCAGATGAATCTTGAAAATTAATATACCTGTTAAAAGGTATTTGACTGAAGGCAATTCATTAAAAAAAAAATAGCAGAGAAATAAAATCACTTGTAATAACAATAAAAGTGTTGTTACCAGTGATAAGTTTCGTATAAACGTGAATGACTTAGAAAACGAATGGTGGTGAACAGTTCAAGCTGAAGAACAGTTCAAGTTGAAGAACAATGGCGGTCAAGCGGTAACGGCCTCGACTTACGATTTTATTATTTTGTAGGTCGTGGGTTTAAACCCAAACAAGCCCTTTAATTCGTGTTATTAGTTCATCACTCTTGCTCTATAAACAGTGAAAAAGTCATCGTGAAGAAACCAGCAAATTCAAGAAACATAAATTCAGAGCCATTGAGACATCTTCCAACTCGCATTGAGCCTGCGTCATATAAGTCGTGATTAACAGACAAAAGTTACAGATATCTTCAGGATGGGGTTTTTTAAGTCATGAGTGTATAGTTTATTACTTCTAGGCAAGCGTGCACCATCCTAATCATCGATTACCATCAGGAGATGGTGGTCAAACGCGAGCCTATCGATGATAAAAATGGATGACTTCTAATTCATTGGCAACTTTTCAGGGGAAGAATAATCGTATAATTATAAAAAAAATAAACAATCTTGTACTCCAGGAAAATATGTAAGTGTAACTGCTCTGGACACCACTAACACTGACATCCATAAAAGATTCGAGCAGCTTGCACGGTGGGAGGATGCGGATCAAAATTTTGTAACGGTGCGCGGGTGCTAAGTCAAGTTAGGAACATCTTGATATTGGTGTATTTTTCCGCACGCACCACCTAGCTACGAGTTCCTCATCCTACATAATATCTGGGGGAAAATCAGCTTTACACTGCTTGCCTTGCTTGATATAGTAAAGATTACTATCACTTACCTCCAACAAGAATGACTGGTGGATCCCTCCGTCGTGTCCCGGCGTGCAGTTCAGAGCCAAAGAGTCGTAAGTCACGTTGGCGATTTCACAAGCTTTGGGAGTGGATGGCTTGTCTGTACAGAAGAGCAAAAAGTTTTTAATTAAATAATCCATGATTAAAAATATGCCTACCTTTATGACAATCAATGTTCCTAAAAAAACACTACGCTCCTAAAAAAGACACGACCAACATGGTCGTAACGTAGTGTTTTTCGAGCGTATACATGTGTGTAAGTATGTATGTAGGTATGTATGTCCATTTCTATAGCACGCTTCACAGCCCAAACGGCTTGGCTTAATTGGCAGATATGAGGTGTCGTTGGATTGCTCTCAATTGTGGGAGTGACATAGGCTACATATTTATTAAATATGGCGCCCCCCGCCATAAAAAAGGGCTGATACCTTTTTTTCCAATATCTTATTTATATGGGTATAAAATGAAAGATACTAAATATACCATTCCAAAAATTTAAATGTCATAATACTCTTATTTTCCTATTTTGGCACAAATTCAAGATAAGCGTAACTTTGATTGCATAATAAATAATCTATTACCACATAACTTATTAGAAGAACTCGTTCATTAATAAAACTACACACAATAAATAGGCGGGGACAAACAAAATCTTCGTTTGTCACCGCTGGGGCGCTGGCAGCACCTCATAATATTTAACATATAAATAATACGCTGATACGATAAATAAAGTATAATATAAATTAAGCTGTCGGGTTTTTTTGTTTTTATAATCATTTTTGTCAGGGTAAAAAGATTTTTTGCAATGGTAGATAAATATTAATTCTTTACTGATTACGGCTGAAGACATTAACGATAAATAAAATTTTCAAGTTTTAAGAGTGCACGTAAAACGAATATTATCTCTTGAGCGGAGCTTGAACATGCAATGTTCGTAATCGAACAATAGTTGCTGGCATAAGCTAGAGTAGGCTCTTATAAACATCAGCACCCTCTATGTCTAATGCTATAACGCTTTACGTCGACATCCGACCTAATAACTTACACTCCCCATGTATGAACTAGAAATGTCTGGAACAGGAGAAGCGTCGTATTTTATAGAAATAAGCTGCAGAAATTGATCGTAGTTCAGTCCGTCTAGCATAAATTTATCGACCTGAGTTCTTTGATTTGTATGGAGCTGATTGTAGGTTTTGGCATTTTATAGACTCTTCCTTTCATCTAGATCTTTGTTTGAAAATAGGTCACCCCTTTGTGTGTTTATGAGCTATGATACGTTGACGGTATTTAGGTATAGGTACTGACTCATCTACAATTCTCTCGTCTAGCAAATAAATCTGATGCACACACAGCACAATTTTATTGTGTCTTATTATTCTGTACTATTATTCTCTTTTAGTTTATGATTGTTGTGGGTCCGTGTTACTTATATGTTTCTGTCCTCTTAATTTTTTTGTGAATATTTTCGGTAATTGAATCTGATTTAAAGTACATACAGGACATAGTTATTAACAAAGAAATTACAATAAAAATAATATGTAACTAAGTACTGTCAAATTATTGATTAATTATCTTATAACAAGCTTATTTCTCCATCGCTATATATATTGCAATCGACGTGTTCTCGGTTCGTCGGCCACATCCACATCAGTCTTGTCTAGGTAGGTCAGCTCCATCGCCGAAGACGAATAACGTTAAGTTTTATTGGCCTTGATGGTCGGACGAAATATGTTATCAACATATCAATAACCAGGAACTTATAAAGTCATATTGTGTACATTCCTGGTTTAAATTATTATATAAAGAAGATTAAAATTTTGTATTAAAGTAATATTGCAATGCTTACCAGCTGGTAGTATATGAAAGAGACACGGCTTCGTCTGTCGGCCCACGGAGTTGGTTCCCGAGCACTGCACCCAGCCGTAGTCTGAAGAAGTATTCACCATGTAAATGTATGTACCTGATGAAAGAAATAGCATTGACTATTTCTACTATTAATATTTTAAATGTGATAGTTTGGATGGATGTGTGTGTGGAAGTGTGTATGTATTTTACTCAATCACGCCAGAACGGCAGAACGGATCCAGGTGAAATTTGGCAAAGAGATAGATTATAATCTAAAATAGCACATATACCGGGATGAAAAGTACCATATGTCACTTATGTAATGTTTCCTTTCCCTACCATTCATAGGGCATAATCTAAAAACCTCTACGTATAAATTCGTAGCAGAATATTCCAAGTTTTATTTGGTGCTTGCTGTTGCTAAAATTGTTTGTAAGAGTTGTTTACTACGAGCAAAGTGATCAGAACCTTCTGATCACTTTGCAATGGTGGTGCTCGTAGGCTTACCTGGCAAATTAGGCATACCGGTAATTGATGATGTCGTGAGCTCTTGTTTACTATGAGTTGAGCTGTTGAACCACCAGTGGTACGACATTGGCTCCTGTGAACAAAAAGAGAAGACTTAAGGTCAGACCGCACTAGGCGTAACTGCGCGTCAGCGGACCGACGCGACAAAATATATTGTATGAGAAAAAGTGTCGCGTAGTGCGGTTTATCTCATACAATATCATACAAAGTATATTTGGTCATGTCGCGTCGCATCGCTCCGCTGACGCGTAGTGCGGTTTGTCCTTTATAGTTTTTTGTCAAAAAATAATGCTGAAAATATGTAGGCCACAAACATGTTCACATTGACATTGAAGAAATTAAAGGCCAATAAAGCTATGTTTTTGACAAAACATTTGTTAATTACTTTTGTTTCAGGCAATAGAGGAAAAGTTTCTGGAAAGTTAACTGTCAGAAATACTAATTATTGTTTCTATTGCTAGAAACAGTTAGGTATATTCTATAAACTGACAGATGTCATTAAAAACGCCGGGAGGGGACGTCCTAAAAAGACATACATACATAGAAAGGTCAAGTGCGCAGTAGGTACTAATAACCAGCGCGCGTGCGTGTATGACTACATGAATAAACGTAAGTGAAGTAAAAGAAGTATGTAAGGATCGTAGCAGGTGACGTTCTGATAGTTTCTTCCTACCTCCATGGCAAAAAGGCGTGAGTTTATGTATGTATGACAGCTGGGACCTACGGCCTTATGTACTTTCGTAACACGTAGGAGTCCCTGCAATGGACCACAATTACATAATTGGCCAAATATCAATGCTCTTATATTCTTCTTTTGTAATATAAAAATTAAAATCGTCAATCATTAATCCCATAAATTATTCACAATAGGTTATTTGAGTACACATTGGTTTCAACACCTAAGTTTCCGAACCAACCCCATTTCGGTTGGAAATACATATCGAGGCGAGTTAAAAAAAAAAAAAAAAGTTATTACAAACCTTTGCAACGAGATGCCATTTTGATTATTTCAATTTGGAATTAACTTTAGTACGGTCAGCAAAAGTCAGTTCACACTATTTCTTTTACTAAAGGTTTTTATCAAAATATTGTTTTGTTATTACTATACGAATTGACCGAAGTTATCAACATTTTCAATCATCAATCAGGAAATGAGATTACGGATGAGATTACGGATTGATGAGAAGATTGACACTAAGTACGAGTCTTAGAGCATAGGTTATAGTACATTACTGCAGAAACCAGTAAGTAAGCCCTCCTGGCCAAGTAATTGTAAAGTATTAAGCAAGGATAGAGCCTATTTATGTCGTGCAGAGGACATCTATTAATAGGTCTATGATGAAACTGAAGTGTAAACTTTTACTGCCAACTGTACCCTTTTACATAACTGATGCAAGTTGATAAATGCGTATTACTGAATTGATTTGATGTAATGAGAGTACTCGTGTCTCGTTTAAAATAGCGGAAGTGACATTGATATTTTTAAATATTTTTTTCTTTCGTAATATTTTTTTCGTGAGATTCAGTAACGTCAAAACAATTAGTTATAGGAAATGGCGGTAAAGTGTTTATTTCTCCCACTGCTGAAAAATATTATCGCACTCAAAAAAAAAATTGCAAATGTGTTTTGTTTAGGTACAATAAAAATAACTATTTGTGTATTCAGAGGTGACGGATAGCACACAAGAAGCTTGGCGAGAAAAATAGGACTTTACAAACTCTACTTTACATATGAATAGGGATTCTAAATATCGTAAGAACTTCTCGAAGTAAGATTTCCTTTCAATTTACACTACTGCGATTTTGAATACACTTCTTTCTTCAGATATAAAAATAAAACTTTGTCTAGAAGTAAAAATAGTCGTATAGAAGATCGACAAGGTGTAAAGACTACCTCCCATAGACAGACGCGGCACAACAAAAAATAAATCCTCGATGTCGGCAAAATCGGGCCATCTATAAAAAAACAGGGAAAATTTTCCAATGAATTACTGTTTGAACTTTAAATTCAGATTCCTTAAGTTAAAATTTTTTTCGCCTACTAATTTTGTATGGGATGTGATAGGTGTTAGTATCATAGCCCATACATAATTCGTAGGCGAAAAAAATATAGTTCATTAAACCTTCCATATTTCCCAACAGGGAAAAAAGTAAACAAAACAAAATATGGGGTAAAATATACGGCTATGCAGGTAATACTGCTCACTGATGGATACCGCAAGAATGATGTGTTATTAAGATCTGCTTCCGATAAGGATGGTTTTTTTAGAGACTAGCTTTTGGCAGCCGAGCGCCCACGTGGTATGTTCGCAAAAAATATCCTATATCATTGGCCAAGTCCTATGCTATATCTTAATGATTAATATTGGTTAAGCGGTTTAAGCTTTAAAAATTACAGGCAAACAGACAGACATAGTAACTTTCGTTTTTTTTTTTAATATTAATATGGAAGTACGGTCTGGCGTTTGCTAACGACTTCGCCCGCGTGGAAGTCGAAAATTATTCTACAGGGATATACTACCGAGATAATACAAACTACTTATTTTATTTATCATCCAGGACATGGTGCACCCGTGTCTAAATTCGTTCAACAGTTGAAGCGTGATACATAATTTCACATTAAGTATAAGTTATTACTTACTATGAATTTAATCCGTCTTTGTACTCACTTTGTACATGAAGTTAAATAAATAAATTAAATAAAACAAATACATCGCATAAAATTCGACAAGATTACTTGGTAACCTACCCTAACTTTAATGGCATAAACCTGCCATATTTTACAGAAGACGATTCTTAAATTTAATAAAACGCTGACTAAACCATTGATTGAAGATTTAGGTAACCATTAGTGACTCTTCGATAATATGTACACAGTATAGAAATATTCAGTAGTGAAATCGTGTTTTTATAACTACTGTTCATCATTTCAAATGAATGATTTATTTTTCTATCAACTAGGTTTTGCTTGCGGCTTCACCCGCGTTATAGTCGGCAATAGTCGGAAAATATATCCAAGGGATCGTACTCCAGGGATGAAGAGTATCTTATGTCCTAATACAGGATATATTCTAACCCTTGTGCTAAGTTTCATCCAAATCCGGAGCAGAATTCCTTTCGCATTTATAATATTAGTAAGTAAGTCCTTTTTTTTTGTTTTTATTTGTGATGGGTTTGCTCTTGACTCTAGTCTAGGTCATAGGTGACAGAGACAGAGTTCTCTTTGAAGAGATTCGGGTTGAGTGCGTTCGGAAACACTGACGCAGGTAGTGAGTTCCATTAATTCGCTGTGCGCATTATGAAGGATGTTTAGAAGCGCTTGGTGCGAATTGGTGGTATGGCAACAAGGTAAGGATGATAACTTGCAGTGCGTCTAGATGTCTGATAAGGGGGCTGGTAGGATGAGGTCGAAGAGTTCTTGAGCACACTCACCGAAGTACAGTCTGTAGAAGACCGACAAGCAGTCAACTTTGCGGCGATGAGCCAAGCTGTGTAGCTTGGCATCCGCCAGCTCAACGTCAGCAGGAAAAGAGTTGCAGAGAGAACAGACCCCTGAGGAACTCCGGCATCAATAGCCATGAAGTCAGAGGAGCAGCCGTCAATAACTACTCGGATCGACCGTTCACTGAGGCAGTCTGATATCCAGCTACAGAAACCAGCGGGTCCTTTATGTAACCTCACTGGCGAAGACGCTGGCAGAAGTTAGTTTGTCATAAATCATGTTCACAGACATACAAAAACGATTTTTCCTACTGCCAATTCATACTCTTTAACACCAATCGAAGAATATTCTAGCAAGAATCAAATTTTAAAGTCGCCAATTCATGACTTAACTGCCCTTCCTCAATATCTTTTGTAGCCATAATCTTTGAAAATTATTTTCTGGGATGAGTTATTTTATAAATAGTCTTTTAGGAGAAATAATGAGAGGAAACAAGGATTTTAATGATGTTGGGTGGGCGTTCTTCGGGTAAATACAATTTTTTGAAGCGAGTAAAGGAGTTTACTTTAAGGTGCCAATTTGATAGTACAATAACTTCTACTATCATACAACCAAGTATTTTTAGCGTAAGTATACATTTACTTGTCGACTTGGTACGTTGGTAGCCACTTTAAGCATCCAAGGATAGAGATCTTTCTACGAGATCTTTAATATGAATACGTATTTGAATCCAAATGGGCTACCCACTACTTGATCAACTAGACAGTCTAGTTTGCTCAAGATAGAACAACCGTTCTTCGACGGACCCTTGATCAATTTTACACCTTATGTCTATCTCTTCGTACATAATTGACCGTGTAGTTACACAGGGAGACTAACTTGTAATTCGACGTAGATATATATTCCTTCCAAGACGTGACCCATTTGCAACAAAGAAGCATTCCATTTAACCTAGTTCTCCATTGTGTTACCCAGTAGATAGGCAGTCGCTCCATGTAACATACTGGTATTCAGCTGCATCCGTGTAGACTACAAGCCGACCTCAACATAGTTGGGACAAGGCGAGGAAGATGATGATAATGCAGAAGATGAGCTTACCTTTGGATTAGCGTCCAGATCACAGTCGATGTCAATCACTTCTCCTCTCGCTGCCCTCACCACAATGGGAGCTGATGACTTGCAGGTCGGGACGACTGCACAGAAAATAAACCAAGATTCAAATATAAATATGATGTGTTGCTTTGCCTGAAAAAAGATAGATAGATTTTGTGAGGGAAGATGAACTGGTAGAAAAAACAATATAAATTACTGAAGAAAAGGATACTGACCGTAACCCAAATGGTATGGCAAACCGTAACCTTCACTTTTACTAGCTGAAGTCACTTTGATTGAAATAGCATACTATAGGTCAGTTCAAGGCCAATCCTATTCTCATTTCAGCCTCCCAAAATACAACAGGATCCACCATTGTGTAAAAGCAATAACAAATTTAGGATTGTGATTTAAACACGAAGGAAGAAGTTGTGAAATCAATATGGCTGGTAACGCGATGAAAAGTTAATCATAGAAGAGGCCATAGAGCATAGAGAGGCTTCGGCGGACCCTGCTGAAGTCGGCATTGTCAAAAATTATATAGGTAAGAACGAAGCGTGTTAGTGTCACCATTAATCATAGAAATTGACGGGAGGTGACCATTTTGACTATGGCTAGGACAGCAGAAACTTCAGAGCACATTAAGTGGGCACCCGCGACTGAGTAACAACACCTGCACGGGCCAATCATCTAGTTTAAGTAACGTTTGTCGAAGTCGATCACTTGTTGGGTATCTATTAAATACATATCGAGATTCCTACGTGCCTCGGAAAGCACGTTAAGCTGTTAGTCCTGGTTATCAATTGCAGATCTTACAGACACGACATGCACGGGTAGATCGAACCGGAAAATCTGACATCAACTTTGCCATTACCCAGTTACTGTATTACGGAGGTCAGATAGGCAGTCACTCCGTATAAAATAGTGATATTCGGCTGCATCCGGTTAGACTGGAAGCTGAGCCCAACCAAGTTGGGGTTGGGTAGATTGATTGACTTCTCTACTTGCTGCCAAAGCGACGATTCCGTGCTCTGTGGGACAGAACATGGTTGGTCACACGAAAACTTATACTTTGTCAAGTTTAGGATATAAATTATAGTGTTTCCTCAAGTTGGGGGATAGAAATGTAAAATGGGTTTTAGTTTTGCTTTTAGATGAATTATTCCTGTTTAGAAGTAATATATTGGGTCGTCAAATACCTTAATGGATAAACAAGCAGATTTTTTCATAATCGTGTTTTGGTAGAGGGACCTTTTTTTAGTTATTCGCAGTAAGATACTGGTCATAATGCTCTTCACCTATTTTTGAACTAATCATATTTTCTTTAGCCAGAGAAGGCTAGCCCAAATACATTATTTTTATGCACAACCGGTTTAAAACCGAGCTACACGTCCTATCTTAATTCTTTATTATAAAGAAAAATGAAACATACAACATAGAGTGATTATAAAGTCTATCAAGCCAATCTTGTATTTCTATTCGCGCCATTTTTAACATTGCGCGCCATTTTGAAAATAAACGTTCTCGTATCACTACTTACACTTGACATCCAGCACTAGGCTCTCAGAAGACCCTTCTCCCAGGCTGTTCCTTGCGGAGCAGAAGTAAGCACCAGCTGCTTTTCTTGATATCCGCTGTAATACCAAGCTTTGGTTGGCTAGGAGAACACCAGGACCTGGTTTTACTACTACACCCTGGTGGGAAAAGTTGGGTTTTATATTAGATTCATCGAACATTTCCGTCTTCATTCGAACGGAAATAGTTTTCTTGGGTTGGTAATAAGAGAGGAATCGGCACACTAGTTTTAGTGATTTGTATTACCTCGGTTCGAAATTAATATCTTTAATAAATCCTTTGTATCAGTGAATAAGCTAATCGCAAGTAACTGGACACAAATTTAAGCGTTGCCACTAAGTCTGTGCCTATGAAAACTCGCCGTTGTTTGTTATTGTGTGCATTTGTCTGCATCGAATAGAATGGTTTTCTTTGAACAATGAGACTGAACATGCTGAACAATGTCAATTTCTCTAATTTACTGATTGAACCCTGGACCTCACGCTCAGTAGTTGCGCTTGAGAGCACTAGACCCTCAACGTAGTATTTAAATTTTACTATTGTAGCAGTTATCTTTAAGTTTTCGTTTTCCTGAAAAAAAAAATAGCTATGGTAGTTTACTATAAGGAGTACTTACATTATGAGTAAAATACACATGATTGTGCCACGGATTCGCTCGTACTCTACAGTCTAAGTAAACGTCAGAGCCTTCCACCACTTTGCTGGCGTCGAGATTAGCTCCTAACTCCAGTTTTACTACCGGTAAATCTGTGGGATGAAGAAACAAAATATTTACTCACCAAATTCTACATGAGATGGTAAAGGGAAGAAGATATGCTGCACTGACTCCAAATAAATTAGGATCAGGATAGGATGATGATGATGATAATTGTGAAAACTACGTAATCGAAATAATGTACTATGTAATCGAAAGCCGTGTCTGTCAAATCTAAGGACCGTCCTTCATTATCAATGTTTTTAAAATAGAAACTTTGGAGCCAGGCTAAGCCCAATCCTAACCATTTGAACAGATTTTCTTTCCATGTTCTCATAGGGATTTTGAAAAACTTTAGCTATAATTTAAAGCAGCTCACAGTTTTGTCTTGGAGAGCGGTATAACATGAAAATATAGGTTGTAATCATTTAAAATTCACACAGTTTTGTTAATTAATTCACGTCAAAAGTAGATCTAAATGATCGAGTATCGTTAACACAGCTCAATTGCACATGGTCTTCTCTGTACGAGAAGGGGACTTTACCCTGTAGTGGACAATAATAGACTGGTTTTATTTAATAACTTACGTTGTATCTCCATCTTCCACCCGTCCTCATGAGTGGAATGCGGCAGACTTGGCTGCACAGCCCTGCAAGAGATGACTTTCCCAGCATCCTCTATAGTTGGCACGAAGCTCAGGATGCTGCTGGTGATATTGCCGTCCGTTGAGGTCTGGTGACAAAGATTTATGATTAAATTCTACAGGAACCCGTAAAGACGCAGTGTTAGGGCGCAGTCTCATGGAGAGGTACTAACTAGTTCTCTCTACTTTTAAACTAGCGAACTGTTATATATATTGTAATATCTGTCTAATCTTGAAAACTAATTGCAGTGTAGCCCTTTTTTTGTTACAAAGTAAACACAAAACTACAAGTTAATAGCTCTCAATGGGGCCGCGCCCTAGAAGATGGGAGGAAAGATCATACCTCGGTTTTCCGAATTGAGAATGCATATTTAGCTACGCAACTGAGGTTTCCTGTTAGAGAACCCAACTATGGGTTAATCTCGCATTTGTACATAAACTGTCCTATTGTCACATTACATCATCAGCCTATTAATATTCCCACTGCTGGGACACAGGCCTCCTCTCTGTGAGAGGAAATGGGCCGTAATCCACCACGCGGGCTCAGTGCGGGTTGGTGGATGTCACATGTCTTTGAATGTTTGGTTCTAGGACATTCCGGTTTCCTCACGATGTTTTCCTTCACCGTTTTGAGAGCAGTGGTGATGAAATAATTTACACAAAGTAAAGCGCCTGCCTGGGCTCGAACCCACGACCTACAACTTGTAAGTCACGGCCGATACCACTGGGCCACCACTGCTCTTGCCCTATTGTATTTGTATGTTTTGTGTGCAATACAGAATAAGAAAAATAATGAGATTTTAAGTTAAGAACTTGTCAAACCGTAGGTACTTTAAGCCAAAGTTTGACTAGTTTTCACACTAGAGGAAAGTTTGAAAAATATTTAACTTAAAAATCTTAACTAAGAAACCGTGACGGAGTTGAGTTTTTTCAGTTTATCACATCTGTGGGCCATCTTATGTACCGGTGACAGAGTGATTATTGAGCAAAAGCTCAACATGTCGACTATGAGCTCAAGGGCCGGGACCTACATTTTTTATTTATGAACATGTACCAGCTTTAATGTCAAAGTTATATAGATTTTCAGGCTCAAGTAACAGCTCCTAACATTGCAAAGGAAGTGTTTAATACGATTAGCTATAAACCTTTTCTCAATGCTAATAAAGTTCATTTTCGTATATACAAAATGTAAATAAGCGACTTATGAACAAGACCAGAGGGGTGACCATAAGCTCTTAGAGCGGTATCAATTTGATATCGAGTAAGTGACAGATGTATACAAGTCATATACATCTATCCCTTATTCGATCTCAAATTGATACCGCTCTAAGAGCTTATGGTCACCCCCCAGTTGAGAATTTGTCAAACTCTATTGTAGCCTGAATGAAACAACCTGTCTAACTTTGCCATTAAAGTAGGGTTTGGCACTTTCTCAACTCCATACTGGGCCTTAGTTCTTAGAGAGAGACGTATAAGGGGCTTGGGCCAATTAATTTGGCAAAGTAGAAGTTTGCTTTGCTTACTTAAACAGTCGAATCGCAGAGCATCTACGAATCTCAAGCTCCGACATTCAATTAATTCTGAGGGGACGGCGCGTACGCAGTCCCCACTACCAAAAATTACGCATCCGAGTTATCCACATTAGGGATAATCGCAGGGGTCAACCCAACCGCAGTGCAATGGTGGGCCTCGCCCTGGGGGAACCGCCTTATTGATCACGGTGTCCCCTATGCCAGGTAAGTATGAATTTGCTACAGAAACGCGCGAGGGTCATTCGACGGCGGAAAATCTTAACACCGCGATTCAGAAACGTAACGTCAATGAACAGCGCCATCTATTTGGAGAATTTGTAAATAACCGCGTGTTTATGAGGGACATTACTAAGGCCCGATTTCTGAATTGAGTATTTGGCGTTCAGAATGGGTCAAACCCTACTTAACTACTTTAGTGCCAAATTTTGACTGGTTTTCAGACTAAAGAACAGTTTGACAAGTACTAAATTGGCATATGCTTGATTCAGAAATCGGGGGTAATCCTCGATTTCCTAATTGGGAATTTGAAGTTGAGTATTTGTCAAACTCTACTTTAGCCTGAAAATCTATTAGACTTGCATTAAAGTAGGGTTGACACGTGTTTAATTCCAAATTCTCAATACAGGAAGCAGTTAAATGTCCCATCAGCATGATTAACATCTATTAGTTAGTTTTAAAAACGAATGTTTAACAAAATATACACAATTTCAAAGTTATTGAGTATAATTATTAGTGATCCAAGTCCATTATTTTTGTGTACTTTTTATAAATATCAGGAATCGCGGCCGGTGTAACTTCCACCAATTATTATAGCCCAAGCAACAAACTTGAAAGCATTGCATCACACTTCCGCCCGAAGGGTACAGACCCTTTGTCGGTATTTACTCGGACAATAAGGAGCCAATACAATAGCACACACCGTTGGTAGCATTCTGCAAACGGTTTGTGCTATTGTGTAGGCTCCTTATTATTACGCATAGATCATTATCTGGGCGTCAATCATTGACGGTATTATGGTAGACCCAGATTTGGAAGTAATTAGTACATTATTCTGCCTAGGGAGGGAATATGGGCAATAAACTGAGTATTTGAAGCCGAAATAGTGATTATAACAGCTCAACATTCTAAAGCACTAATTTGTGGGAACACGAAAGGAAGTATTTTAGAAATACGTTCAAGGTAACAAAGTAAGTAATACTGCATTTATTTTATTTATTTGTTTATTTAAACTTCATGTACAATAGTGGTATATAGGCGGACTTAATTCCACAAAGCATTCTCTACCTTTGGGTTAAAAAGCACAACATAATACATAACAAAACAATACAAAACACAAAACAATATTGAGTACAAACTAATATTTAATTATAACAACTAGTGAAAGTGTATATACTAAAATATATATTTTTGGTTTTTATTTTGTGTGTCTCAGGATTATTCGCATCAAAATACATTCAGCAATTAAGGTGTGAATTAAAAGTATTTCGGCAATATCTAAATAGTATTAAACAAAATATGCTATCTCCTGCTTCTGTCCTTTTCTCCGTTTACTAAACAGTTTTTTGAAAAATTTCGTTGGTCTGCGTTCGGTACCTAAATTAAATTATTGAGACAAGATTTACTTTTTTACTAGAATAACATAAAGTTTCGTTTGTTAAGACAAAGCTTGGAGTATCATAATCCTGATATTGCTTGAAACATAATATAATTATGTTACTGCTAAGACCTTTCCTCTTTAACAATAGGTAATATTACTCACTGTTTCTCTAACAGTTTTCAGCCTGGTGCCGCCTTTCCACCAGGATATGGTGGGCTTAGGTCTGGCACCCACAGCTTGGCAGACTAGCTCGGTGCTCTGTCCCGCCACCAGAGGTCGCTTGCCACCTTGAAGACGCACCCAGAGTGGTCGTACTGTGGACAAAGGTACAATAAAGTCTGATTTTTAAATAAACATTAATATAGGTTTAAGGCTTACAACAGTGTCTCAAGACGTAAGTCTATAACCAGTGTGCGTTGCCAATTATGACCTATGGCTTTGAGACGTAGTCGCTCACAATGGGCCTCATCAGAAAGCTTACAGTCAGCCAAAGGGCAATGGAGAGGGCTATACTCGGAATATCCTTGCGTGTTCGAAACAGAAATGTAGAGATCCGCAAGAGAATCAGGGTTACCAACACAGCCCGAAGAATTGCTGAATTTAAGTGACAGTGGGCAGGGCACATTGCTTGCAGAACGGATGGCCGATGAGGCTGAAAAGTTCTGGAGTGCTTACCCACACATAGCGACGCGCGCAAAGATGAGTTGAACTATCTATACATAACTTGTAGGTATAGTATGCTAGTATTATATTATTATCTGTGTTCCCATCTAATCGGATATGAAAAACCTCCGCACTGCTATATAGCAAACACACACTTTTGCTTAAACAGAAAAGGAACTTCCAGAAATCTTTTTAGCAAGTACAAAAAATAACTAATTCACGCAGTCATCAAACCTTTTAAAACAAGTCATCATCATTATCATCATTATACCTTCACACTTCACACCCATTGATTAATAATACCCAAACAATGACAACAAAATTGAATTTTAATGCAATTTATCAATAATTCAATTAAAATGGATCCCATTCTTCCGTTCCACGGAATTGAATTTACGTACGCGTATCAAATATCAATCAATCAAGCTTGTATTCAAATTAAGGATTAAATAGGAGTCAGACCAGGTGCTGACCACATGGTTTGATTAAGGTAACTAGTGTCTTGTTACTTAGTGTAATGTTTTTGTGATATTTATTATTTAAATCATAGAGCCTAGACAAAGATATTCTGACAACGATAACGATTACCAGGAACCATTAACCAGAAAATTAATTTAAAACAATCGAAGATAAGGCTGTTGGTAAGGCATACTCATTTTTTTTTACCTGACCCACGGCCGTGGTCTTTAACTTACAAAGTAATCTTCAATCGTTAAAACTCTTTTCCAGTAGCAAGCAAACGCACAAAAAAATATTTAGGTACTCAACTACCGAATTTATAAAACATTATTACTTAAGGTCAACTTTTAACGGCTGACTGTTTTGTAAATGTATTGTGGGCAACAAAAATAGCCCACAATACATTAAAGTCTAACTTTACTAAAGTTCAAAACAATCCGATCTCTTTTTTATTTAGACTATTAAGCAGAGCTTTTTGTTGGCCTAACCCTTTTTAGGGTACCGCAAGGTTGCGTCATAAAACCTTTTTGTAATCTAGGTACAAAAACCATCCTTTATATATTTGTTTAACTTGATCTATAAGTGAAGCTGAAGGGTAATCAACTGTTTTATTTTTATTTTTAGCCAAGCAAAGGACTAAGATACAATGTTTTTCTTTTTGTCTTGACCAGCACATACAATGATATTCCAGATTTTGAACTTGCCATCGTGAATGAATTGATATTTAAAAAATATTGTCATTACGAAGATCATTTAATAGTCAGTAGTGAACTTCAATATTGGCAAAAGAGCGAAGAAAACCCTTTGTGAGAGGAGTTGATCACAATTTTACTTGGTACCTATAAAGCCCTACCGTTATAAGCCACGATTGATCTTTTTTCAAACTCAAAAACAAAAGCCTTTCTTCATTTCAATAACACATCTGCCTACTGATTGACATGCCTGTAAAAACAAGACCAAAATGTATTATTTAAATTCCATACAAAAGGCGGTTTCATCAATTACGCAATTTGAAGGATTAAACAATTTTGCATACCGTAAATAAAATCGATAACTTTTTAAAGCTACGGATCCCACGATACAAAAAATAAAATCAATTACAACTGTTATTCGCTGCAAGAGAAAATGAAATTTGTATCACACTTGTTAAAGTTGAACTTTTATTGTGGTTTTATGTGACATGCTTCCACAAAATAATACAAAATTCACAACAGATTATGGACTTTACAACATTAAACATAGGGTTTAAATTCCAATTCAAAGTTCATCAATAAACGCAGATGTAAAAAATCTAAATTATAGTGTGAGAATATTTTCAAGTGAGTGCGAAATTTTGAGCTTTTTAAGTACCGAGATACGATAAAATTCAATTTCGTAAGGCATTTTTATTAAGTGAACATTCCTTTGTTTTTTTTTGTATGGTGCTTGTTAGAAGTTTTTAATAATGAAGGAAGCTGATTAAAATCTTGTGGTGTACATTTAAAAGAGGTCAGTTTCCAGGTGTGAGCATTTTATAAAGTAAGGTTGGTTTAGTGATTCATAATGGGTTGATAAGAAGATATTAATGTAGGTACGTAAAGAGTCTAGTAAAGAGCAGATAGACCTCAGTGAGTAGGGTAAAGCAAGACTTCTAGAAGAAAAGTGTGTTCTACCGTCTTCTTGAATTCTTCCATCGCTCTGATTCTGTCGATGTCTTTTGTCAGAGAAAACACCTTAACCTAAGCTTAATACTGAGTTTCAATTGAATGTGAGGCCAGCTTTTGCTGGTTTTGTTACAACTGACGTACGGCCTACTCAACTGTGCACCACGTAGGTATACAAATACCAACATAATGGTGTATAATAGTAGATTTTACAATGAGTGCACAAAACGAACCATTTTTGATGAGGGCTCAAAATCAAAATCAAAATCAAAATCAAATATTTTTATTTTACATAGGCCTACATGGGCACTTATAAAACGTCGACAAAAGGTGCACGGTTCGGGTTAGTCGTTTCCTATGGAGAAGAACCGGCAAGAAACTCCATGGTTACTCTTTTAAATTGTTTTGTTTACAATATTTCCATGTTACAGCATTAGTACTTGGATATGGGGGGACAACGTAGGCCCGACAATAAGTCGTACGAAATTGAGAAAAAAAAAAAATAATGCACGAAATAAAAAGTTAACAAATGTTAACAATCATCTAGAAAACTAGAAAGCCTACAATGTTCACACATTCACAATAGGTAAAAGAATCTATACAAAGGTAAAAAAAAAAAAAAAAAAAAAAAAAAAAACACAACTCTAAATTTAACATGTGGCACAAATACTGTAATCAGTGCTGTAACTATTCTTAGCTAAGGGCTATAATGATGATTGAAAAATATTGTAAAAAGTCTAATTAAAAGAGAAAAAAAAATGAGATTGAGAATAGTTAGAGATATCCATATATTTGTGCCGTTTATGAGTTACCAGGGAAGCCGCATGCGCAGAGGGTGTCAAAGCCAAATTTTTTATCTTCAACGTAGTCCTTGATTTTATAATATGCTTTTTTAACAAGGACACGTTTGATGTAGTTTTTGAACTTTCCATCGGTCAGTTCTATAACTGACTTAGGCAACTTGTTATAAAAGCGTATACTGTTTATAAGAAAAGACTTGCTAGTTTTCGTTAATCTGAATTTGGGTATTACAATTTCGTGCTTACTGCGTGTATTTAAATTATGGAAGTCACTTCTAGTTTTGAAAAGCCCTCGATTTTTGCGGACATACAAAATACATTCCAAAATATAAAGTGAAGGTAGAGTCAGTATATCGATCTCTTTAAATTTTTCTCTGAGGGACTCGCGAGGACCCATTTTATAGATCGCGCGGATTGCCCTCTTTTGCAAGATAAAAATTGAGTCAACGTCTGCTGCTGACCCCCACAGCAGAATGCCATAAGACATAATACTGTGGAAATAAGCATAGTATACTAGTCTGGCTGTGGCTACATCGGTTAACTGCCTTATCTTCCTTACTGCATAGGCAGCCGAACTTAACCTGCCCGAAAGAGTTCTAATGTGCGCGCCCCACTGCAATTTTGAATCGATAGTAATCCCCAAGAATACAGTTTCCGCTATTATTTCAAGATTTTTGCCGTCAAGATTTAGATTTAGGTCACGTTGAGGTACATTTGGTAAAGAGAACTTTAGACATTTTGTTTTTTTCGCATTCAGTAAAAGATTGTTAGCTGCGAACCATTCCGAGAGAACAACCAGACTTTCATTGACATGTAAGACATCCGTATCTTTCCTATCTATTTTAAAAATTAGCGAAGTATCATCAGCAAATAGAATTATATCCGATAATTTGGCCATCATAAAAGGGAGATCATTAATGTAAACAAGAAAAAGGAAAGGGCCGAGAATTGAACCTTGGGGCACGCCCATTTTGACTAGAGACCCGGAGGACGTCGCCCCATTAACATTTACTTTTTGCTGTCTGTTTGATAAATACGAAAGCACAAGATCAGCAGCTTGTCCTCGAATTCCGTAGTGTTGTAATTTACAGATCAGTGTGTTGTGGTCGACGCAGTCGAACGCTTTTGACAGATCACAGAAAATGCCAATGGCATCCTGGGACTTCTCCCAAGATTCCAAGATGTGGCTGATGAGTTTTACTCCCGCGTCCGTTGTCGACCTACCTTTCGTGAAACCAAACTGCTGACTATGCAGGATCCCATTTGAATTGAAATGAGACAACATCTGGTCCAGCATGATTTTTTCATAGATTTTACTCAATGCTGGTAGCACGGATATAGGTCTATAATTAGAGGGATCGCTCTTACAGCCTGATTTGAAAATTGGTACTACTTTACTGTGTTTCATTAAGTCAGGAAACGTGCCGCTGTCCAAACATTGATTGAATATGCCTGTTAGGACAGGAGCAATTGAGTCAATAATATCTCCAAGAACCCTAACGGATATCCCCCATAAGTCTTCAGTGTTTTTTATATTGAGACTTTTGAACGCGTTTTTAATTGTATCAATGCATATTGGTTTAAATTTAAATGTTGGTATGTCTTTAGTAAAGTATTCCTTAAGAAGAGCTGCAGCCAATTTAGATGAGGAGGGAAGTGACTTCGTAACCTCTAACGGAATGTTGGTAAAGAAATTTTCTAATGTCTCAGCGACTTCTTGCTTATCAGAAATAGTTTCATTAGATATTTTCAAAGACAACTCATTCTGATCGCGTTGTTGTGTCTTTCCAGTTTCTCTATTAATTACTTGCCACACAGTTTTTATTTTATTATTAGAAACACCAATTTTGTTAATTATTATTTGAGATTTTGCTTGAGCAATGGCTTGAGCTTTGGCTGATAGTAATGTCGAGGATAAAATGGTTTTGTGGACGAGTTATAAACTCTGCTTTTCTTTTCGATTGCGAGGAAATAAAACAGTGGTATAACATAACATTTCTTTAATTAATATTCAAAGTAAAATTAGTACAGTTTTGAATACTGAAGGAAATTGTTTTTCCCGGCGGTACGGTACTTTTCAGAATTTGTGAAGATGACATATTGTGAGAAGATGGCATATTATGAGAAGATGGCTCTGACGACAACAAGGAATCTCTAGATGTAGAAGGGACTGGCTCGCTTGGGATTAAATTAATGGCTTCTATTATATAGACGGTAATCTTACTTTTGTTCTCTACGGATTCTTCGATGTATCCCTCAGCAACCTGATCCGATTTCGACCCGCCATGTCTTTTCAGCATTGTTAAGTTTGCTCCCGAATCTGCTAGAAGGGTGGCTGAGGTCCGGCGGAAGCAATGACCCGTGTAAATTCCGGGCTTTTCTAATTTTAGAAAAGTTGCGATCTGTTTGGGAAAGCTTGCAAATTTATTGCGTCCTATAACTTGCTTAGTGCACTTCCCATTTTGATAATTGAGAAATATTTATTAGCCGACACGTTTTGAGGACGTAGAGCTTGATACTTTTTAACTATATTTAGGTAATCTTCTTTGACAACAAATGTTCGCTCTCGTTTGTTTTTTGTATCGGGTAAGTTTATTGCTTGCAAGAGCGTGTCCGTCTTGACGTTCGTCTACGTTAATATTCGCAAGTTCAATGCCTTGGCATGCACCGCTTATGCCAAATATAAGTGCCACCTAAAACAACATTAATAACTTTGGTACACTTTGGAAAAAAAGAACAATAGGCATACGAGCAATTAAATATGAAAGGAATGTGTTTTACGTACTTTTGTGGCCAAATATTTTTCATCTGGAGCAGTATTTAAGAAGGTTTCCACTTGATGAGCTGAAAGGACCTTGCTTTTCTTGCTTTTGTGCCCACTGGAAAGCCTCTTCAACAAAGATGTAAGGTTCGAATAATTTAGTATATTAACATTGTCCTTCATTTGTAATGTTGCTTTCAGCATGGAATATATACTCCACAGTGTAGTCAGCTGAAGTTTTTTGGATAATTCATCAACGTAGTTACTAGTTTTTCTTTTCTCTAATTTACAAAATTATCGTAAACATAGAGTTTGATTTCCCGAGACTTTGGCTGTAATATCTGTTGCACAACTCTCTGTGCATTAATTTCCATAAGCGTATTAGGAGAGAGTGCTAAATCCTCTTCTTCATTGGACATTTTTAACAATTTTAGAAAATTTTAGCGCTCGAAATAACAAGACCTGTTTCCCGCCGCTTTTTTTTAAATCATACGACATTGATATTAGGCTTGGGCTGCAGACCTATACAGCCTACTATTAAATTAATTTTGTAATATATATGTCGCCGCGGAGGCGTGGTTCTGCTAATTCGTTATCCAATTAACACAAACTCTATAATCCTGTCATCTCTGAGATTTCGCTAGAACTATTAAATGTCTGTTTATGTTGGTTTTATAGTTCAGCGCCATCTATTGGCTTATTGTGGAATTAGTTATTGGTTTGTTTGAATGAAGATCATTTGATAAGCTAATTTTCATTGTTTAATTAAAACGAGATGTTTAAATAAAACGGGAACACTTATTGTAGGACTTTTAGATTTGTTCTCATTTTAACAACGCACATTTGACGAAGTAAATATGTTTGAATATGACCTTACGAAAAGTTGTCAACAATGGCGGATGTTATAATTTTAATGACCAATAACTAGATTTAATAATTTAATACGAGAACTAAACAAATTTGAGTAATTGATTAATTACTATAAGGTAATAAGACTATTTTACACATCCATGTAATAATGAGAAACCTTCTGGTTAGTAAGATATTCAGATCACCGGAAACTTGGATAGTTTTGTGTTAAGGTAATTATTTTAGTAATAATCTACAAACAACTTTGTATTTGTGAGTATTGAGATTGTTTAATGTTAAAATAATTAACTGAGCAGCATTTTAGTATTGTTTGTTAGCTTTATTCAACTATCCAAGTAATTAGTGTCTAAACAAAAAACAATATGGAAGTCCCGCACACTCGCAACGCGCATCACGCTATGCCGTGTGTAAAATAATAACTGTTTAATAAATCTGATTGATTAGATGTTTGAAAACCTAATAAACATGTAACACCAATTGTCTTAAAGTGATTGTGTAAACTATAAAAAGATTTAAAAGAGTATCCTAGAGTTTCTTGCTAGGTCTTCTCTAGAGATCGACGAGGGATTGTGACCTAGCGAGCCACCATGTGGTTTTAACTTCAAGTTCGAATGAAAACTCAAAGTGCCTGTAACAAAGTCAAATAAATACTTTCGAGTTTCAATCCAGTGATGTGTGTTATTGAAATTTACCCGTTCCTATGAAGAATGAAGGAATTGCCTCTAGAATTGGAGTTGATGATGGTGGTCCTATAATTCATAGGTACTTCGACGTGACATCAGAATTGAGATCAGCTCCCGCCTTCTGCCCATGCTATGAAAGCCATCCGAAGAATTTCGTACATCACCGCCACCGCCGAGAGCATGGCAAAATATTTTCCTATGATAATTTCCAAGAACGCATAGAACTTTATTGAAACGTCAGAAGAAGCTAAGAATTGGCTATGGTCTCGTCTAAGCTGCTGATGAAGAAAGAAAGAAAGAAAAATTGTTTATTTGCGCCAGGCACGACGCATACCATCAAAATAATAATAATAATAATAAAATCATTACAAAGTATGCGTCACAACTACGCAAAACGTTCATCGCTCAGCATAATGCTGGGAGGATGCTGACCTACATCATTATGATCATAACTAGCTGGAGACAATATCATTGAAGTGAACCAAAACTTTGTACAGTACAGAATGACCGAAGCAGCTAAATAAACAAAGACTTTGTCTGTCCATTGATAGATTCCATCATCATTAAGGGGAGTATTCTGTTTTATTTATTTATGTAACCTAACATTCTTAATTATTTTCATCATACAAGGCAAGGTCAGTGACCTTTTGTGTGACAATTTTAATCAATCTGCCTAGACTTTTCCCAACTAAGTCGGGGTCGGCTTCTTGTCTAACCTGATGGGGTTCAGCTGAGTACCAGTGTTTTACATGGGGTCACCAAAACCCAGTAACTGGGTAACACGATACCCCTTTGCAAGACTCGTGCCTGCTGGTATTTGTGTGACAATTTTTGGAAATAAAATGAATGAAAACAGCCTAATTTACTTCATAAAATAAGACGGCTTACTAGTAACTCAATGTTATTGCTTAAATATGGTTCTTTCTTTTCTCTTAAGAATTACTATGGCTCAGTTATTATTTGAGAAACTTAATTTTATTTGAGGAGTATGTAAGGATCGTAGCAAGTGGCGATCTGTGGTTGCTGCCTATCCCCATGGGGACAAGGTGTGAGTGTATGAATGATAAACAATTCAAAGTACTTAATTTGAGTTTAGTGCCGGACAAAAGGTAATTTAACTTATTTTTATAGCATTTGTTACATTTAGGTAGCTTACACAAAACAATAGTTTAGTAGGTAGCTACGTTAAGTAAGTAACAGAATGTATGTGCAACAGAATTAGTAAACATTTGGCAAAAAGTGCCATGACATGTTCATGTTGATGCTGTAGTTGTTATTTTTACAATGAGTTATGGTTTTTACCCAACTGCCAACAAGGCTTATTATTGAATAATGTGGAACCTGTTGCATGTCATACTTACTAAATAAAGTAAGATAAGAAAATGTATTAACACATTCCTGAAAACATGAAAAGCACAACAAATAAAATTAAAATTATTACATGCTTAAGAAAATACCTAGGTACAATGATTTGCATTTAAGTAGCCCCACACTAGGATACCCTGTGTCGTGATCTAGTTTTTAAGTGCACTTAGGGGTGAGACAAATAGTTTAGTTACAAGACTTAACAACATTTTAAATATTATTAAGAGGTTTGTTTAGAGTGTAGTGTGCATCTAGTATAAATGTGTTTGTATGAATGAAAGGGATGTGATACACCTGGGTGACTCATTACAAGGACTTTATAATAATTATCAGGAGAGCTTAGGTCCGTGCATGGTCATAAGCTGATAGCCACTTGGTAACTTTTAATTTACAAGTACCTAAGCTTTGAGTAACCAATTATGTATGGACCTTGTGAATTCTTGGTAAATTAATGGTCATGTGTATGTAAGACATCTTTGAGTGAATTTAATGTGATTACTGTGTTCCATCTTATCTGTCTACATGATCTGGTAGCTTTGTTTTGAGTATGGAGATCTTGTCAGTGATAGCGCTATAAGTTAGACCTAATGATAAATTGTCTGACCCTACATTCTTGGTACAGACTGTCAGTTGGATACTGATAGGAGGGCCTCCTATAAGCTCTTAAGTTTAAACTTATTCAAGTTAAGTTTGTTATAACAAAGTTTCTTTAATCATTCAATATTTGAGAACCTTCCTGATGAATTAAATCTCACAATGTGTTTAGTTGAATTTTACTTGTTATGGTGGTACATGGGTGTAAATAGATTAGTCATTTCTGACAGATTTCAAAGCTTGTTATTGGGTGCATTTGCACAGAATAAAAACAATCAAAAGACAGGTTTGTTTTACGATAATTTGTCACAGACATTATTATTTAGCTGCATATCTTCTCACATTCCAGATTCCTGTTAATTGTCATATCAAAAATCAAAATGGTTACCTACGATATGGCAACAAAACTAACAATACCTAGTGGTGCAAGTGACCGTGTCGCCGGGTCAGGACCTTATATGCTACCAACATACATGCCACCAAATAGAGGTCAGCTAGTAAAGACTTCAAGCACAACATAACAAAAGTAAAAGGTGAGATGTTTTCACACTATCTTCTACTCACCTTGCTAACTGATACAGTGCTGTTGTATCAGAAGGCTCAACTCAATAGCCATGCCAAATAACTCTACATGATGCTTGTGCATGGTACTACCTAGCAACAAAGTACTTTTAATTTATTATCCCTGGGTTCAATTCCTAGGTCGGGCAAAATGTGTTTATGGGATTTTTCCAATAGGAATTCCTCTGTGACAGCCTAGAGTTTGAAATTGGTGAACCCCATGCTTCGGAAAGCATGTTAAGCCATTGGCCTTGTGCGCTATAGTATCTTCCTATGTAGATGGCTCATCAGATTGGCTGTCATGGCCGAATTCAATCAGGAGGATTACTGTTATTATTATATTTTTGTAACTCGTAACAGTTCATGGTATTCTATTGTCAAATTTAGGCAATTATAAAAATGAATAATAAAGCAAGCTCTAATTATAGAGGTGTCCCATAACCTAGAGCTCTGGAGGCAGTTAATAACACAATCATTTATATCAACACCATTCTATCAGCATCCATGGAGGTGCATTTGAGGTAATAATGAGAACACAATAAACTTTCCTGTTGTATGCTGTGGAAGCAACTAATAATGATAACACAATAAACTATACTGTTGGTATGCTGTGGAAGCAACTAATAATGATAAACATAATAAACTATACTGTTGGTATGCTGTGGAAGCAACTAATAATGATAACACAACAAGCTGTCTGTTAGTAATCCGTGGAGGAAACTAATAGTGATAATACAACAAACAATCTCTTAGTTTGCTGTGGAAGCAACTAAGAATGATTTAATATCCATTGGTTAGGCGTGGAGGCCGCTAATGAACAATCTCTCATGTTATCCTGCTGGGTCCACGGTGTACAAGACCACCCAGAGCCTGGTTCCTTATATCCTGTCAAATCAAAGACTTCGTGCCTGTCACGGAGCAATGGTCCTAAACTCCTTAACCTTTAATCCTGTCAAATCAAAGACTTTGTGTCTATCACAGAGCGGTGTTCCTGATCCTATCCTTTAATCCTGTCAAATCAAAGACTTTGTGTCTATCACAGAGCATTACCATCCCGTGAGAATGAAACTAAACAAAAAACAGCTGATCACAATACTCCTACACTACCTACACTATACTTACCAAATACAAGAGTGCTGTGTTAGCCTTATAAGTAGGTGTGTGCTCATTAATGCATCAAATATTTTCATTTAAGATAAACTTTGTAGTTACCTAATCTAATAAGTATTCAGTGATAAACTGATAACTTAAACTGACTCATACCTATTACAAATCAATGAATATTGTAAGATAATACAAACAACAACATTCTGCAAACAAGATTCAAAATGGACTATTAAGCTAGCAACTGACTATTCAATAACAAAAATCTGAAATACAAATTGTATGCCTTCATTGGCATGACATATAGCAATTCGTTGTTTTATAACAACATTGATCTTTACCATATTGCAAGTTGAATACCTAAAGCATATAGCTGTGGGTGTTAAAATGCATTCAATATTTCAAAAATAAGGCATACTAAGCATAGATTTATTACAAGCTGTCAATGATGATTAAAACTAGTTGTTATCAGATCCCAAATTTAATTTATATTGTAGGATGATAAACAACAATAATCTGCCGACAAATTTCTGTCTGCTATTACAGATAACAACCAAGAAACAGAGACTGAGGACACCAGCACCCGCAGAGCACGCGGTTGATTTTCAGAATGGCCGTGTCGCCGCGGAGGCGTGGTTCTGCTAATTCGTTATCCAATTAACACAAACTCTATAATCCTGTCATCTCTGAGATTTCGCTAGAACTATTAAATGTCTGTTTATGTTGGTTTTATAGTTCAGCGCCATCTATTGGCTTATTGTGGAATTAGTTATTGGTTTGTTTGAATGAAGATCATTTGATAAGCTAATTTTCATTGTTTAATTAAAACGAGATGTTTAAATAAAACGGGAACACTTATTGTAGGACTTTTAGATTTGTTCTCATTTTAACAACGCACATTTGACGAAGTAAATATGTTTGAATATGACCTTACGAAAAGTTGTCAACAATGGCGGATGTTATAATTTTAATGACCAATAACTAGATTTAATAATTTAATACGAGAACTAAACAAATTTGAGTAATTGATTAATTACTATAAGGTAATAAGACTATTTTACACATCCATGTAATAATGAGAAACCTTCTGGTTAGTAAGATATTCAGATCACCGGAAACTTGGATAGTTTTGTGTTAAGGTAATTATTTTAGTAATAATCTACAAACAACTTTGTATTTGTGAGTATTGAGATTGTTTAATGTTAAAATAATTAACTGAGCAGCATTTTAGTATTGTTTGTTAGCTTTATTCAACTATCCAAGTAATTAGTGTCTAAACAAAAAACAATATGGAAGTCCCGCACACTCGCAACGCGCATCACGCTATGCCGTGTGTAAAATAATAACTGTTTAATAAATCTGATTGATTAGATGTTTGAAAACCTAATAAACATGTAACACCAATTGTCTTAAAGTGATTGTGTAAACTATAAAAAGATTTAAAAGAGTATCCTAGAGTTTCTTGCTAGGTCTTCTCTAGAGATCGACGAGGGATTGTGACCTAGCGAGCCACCATGTGGTTTTAACTTCAAGTTCGAATGAAAACTCAAAGTGCCTGTAACAAAGTCAAATAAATACTTTCGAGTTTCAATCCAGTGATGTGTGTTATTGAAATTTACCCGTTCCTATGAAGAATGAAGGAATTGCCTCTAGAATTGGAGTTGATGATGGTGGTCCTATAATTCATAGGTACTTCGACGTGACATATATATATTTTTAAATTAATTAAATAACCTACCGTATTTTAATTTATATTTTAATATGTGTATGTGTATTTTAATTATTTGCCTTTTATGTCCTAAAAAACACATAAAAGGAAAAAAAAAAAAAATTGAAGTAATTATTATTAAATGACAAATTCTATCTGTGAACTTTTTATTGTGTTTGGCTGTATGGCTCATTTTCTTTGCCTTAATATAGATACATTTATAAGTAGATACGTTAATGCACAAAATCAATTTTGTGCAGCCTATATCCTGCACAAATAAGCAATTTCAGAGCATGAGAAGTGAAAAAGTACTTTTTATTATATACAACAAAACTTATATTCCCATCTTAAAGAGAAAATACTACGCACATAAACGTACCATACAGTCTAAGAAATCATTAAGAGATTATCATTAAAATGCAGTATGGCCAAAAAAAGGATGAGTTTATTCTGTGGAACAGGTTCGGCGCCATAGGTATATTTATTTATTATTATTTATTTACTCTTCATTTACAATGGTGATACATAGGCGGACTTAATGCAGCAACGATTGTTTATGTTATCTTGAATTTTATGGCAACATGCAGAAAGGAGAGTTCCACTTTCTTGGGGAAATCCTGAATCTTTTAATCGACTACAAAAAAAAGGAACATCGCACACTTATGGTCGCACAAAAAAAAGGAATTATAGGGAAAGTTAAACTGGCTTAAATTGATTTTATTCCTGACAATTTTTTGACAGTAAGACATTTTTAGGGTCTGTACCGAAAGGGTAAAAACGGGTATCTATTACTAAGACTCTGCGGTCCGTCTGTCTGTCTGTCTGTCTGTCTCTCCGTCTGTCACCAGGCTGTATCTCATGAACCGTGATAGCTAGACAGTTGAAATTTTCACAGATTTCTGTTGCCGCTATAACAATAAATACTAAACACAGAATAAAATAAATATTTAAGTGGGGCTCCCTTACAACAAACTTGAATGTTTTGCCGTTTTTTGCGAAAATGGTACGGAACCCTTTGTGCGCGAGTCCGACTCGCACTTGGTTTTTTACTGCTTACACTTTAGTGGCTTAAAAATGTATTTTTTAAGAACTAAGTCAATTTATGTCGAGGCAATCCAGCTTCTCGACTACACAAACATAGTGAGAAGACTAAAAAGAACAAAACCGTTCGAGTTAGTGTTTAGTGTTAGTGAATGTGAATAGTGTAACGTACAAAAGTGCTACCAAACAAACACAAGAACGAAGTGTATTCGCCTTAATAGAGACTACCTCCTAAGACCCAGGGCATTTTTTTTATTGGAGTCATAAGGACACTTTGTACATATAAATGTACAAATTAAATATACCTTGTCAGTCCCAGGGATATAAATTAGTTTTTTATTCGTTATTTTGATTTTTTGGGCATATATAATATATTTTTAGGCTGAATGTGGATATCTGGACTAGCAATGTGCTATTTAAATGGAATTATAATATGTACATAATATACATTGGGTCTTAGATTTTACCGACAGCTTGGCTAACTAAAATGGATCAAATACATGTAAAGATGTTTTAATAAGAAATGTATTCATAAACAAATTATTATTTAACTTATAAACGCTATTTTCAGTCCTAAAATTTCAGTATTTGAATTCAAACTCATAATCTCAAACATAAAAAACTAAAATTCTTCTTATAACCAAAAAATAATAGACTCATAATCACAAACAATAAAAAACAAACTATTCATAAAACAAAAAAATAAAAGGTACTTGAGACATTTTTCTTTTAAAAACAAAATAAACAAAAAGTAACTCAAAAATCCCTTCTGACTAAAACTTTTTCTCACTCTGCCACCGCCTTGTCTTGACCTAGATATGGGAGCAGGAAATAAAGGTCTATAATCTTCTTGGGGGCTAGTATTTATCATCTGTAGCATCATCTTCAAAATCTGAATGGCTTAGGAAATCACAAATTTCCTCATCTGCGAGTTCTATGGAATAAAGAGAATCATCATCATCTACCTAGCCTTTTTCCCAACTATATTGGGGTCGGCTTCCAGTCTTACCGGATTCAGCTAAGTACCAGTGTTTTACATGGAGCAACTGCCCATCTCACCTCCACAACCCAGTAACTAGGTAACACGGTACCCCTTGGCAAGACTGGTGTCAGATCTCAAGCTTCTGACTGCCCGTAACGACTGTCAAAGATCTTCGAATAAAGAGAAGATATTTGAAAAAATCATTGCCAAACTACGATTGGGCCAATAATTTTTGCAAATTGCAACACTAAATTTCTCGAATACCGTTGGAGGGAGGGGTGCGCGGGTGGCGGGAAACTATGCGTCGCTACATGCAATTTTAGTCACGATGGAGCGCTTCACGGGACAACAGCGTGCTTTTTGTGTTAAACAATTTTACAAAAACAACGATTCCTACGTTACTGTACGACGCCTGTTTCGAATTGAATATGGATTACGCCGTGTAAGCGAGTGTCCAAGTGTGAATTTAATCAAAGCTTGGGTCGTGAAGTTCGAGCAAACGGGATCGACAACGAATATTAAACAAACAGGCCGGCCACGTTCAAGAAGAAGCGATGAGAACATTCGAGAGGTTGAAATTTCCGTTCGGAACGATCCAGAATTATCTACGCGTAAGCGTTCGGCGGTTCTGGCATTACCGAGAACCAGTCTACGGCGGATTTTGCATCTAGACCTCAAACTGCACCCGTATAAGCTTCAAATTGTGCAGGAGATGAAACCAAATGATTACATTCAACGTAAGTTATTGGCTGACACAATGCTGGAGCAATTCTCTAGCCTGGAGAATGTATTGTTTACGGACGAGGCCCACTTTCACATCAACGGGCACGTGAATAAGCACAATTGTCGATATTGGAGCAGGGAAAACCCTCCCCTTAAACACCAAAAGCCACTTCATTCACCTAAAACGACAGTATGGGCTGCCATATCAGCAAAGGGCATAATTGGTCCGTATTTCTTTGAAAATAATCAAGGAAATAATGTAACTGTGAATTCAGCGGAATACGTCAAGATGTTGCGAGAGTTTTTGACGCCGCAGTTGCATGAATTTCAAGGATACAACAGCAGGACCTGGATGCAACAAGATGGAGCAACATGCCACACGTCAAATGTGACTTTACCGGTAGTCAAAGAAATGTTTCCGAATAAATTGATTTCTCGCAGAGGTGATATTCCATGGCCTCCGAGAAGCCCGGATCTTACACCATGCGATTTTTTCTTATGGGGATACCTGAAAAGTCGAGTCTACCTTAATAAACCGACGAATATATCCCAATTAAAACGAAACATCCACGACGAGATAGCCGCGATCCCCCGCAGCATGTGTCAGCGAGTTTTCCAAAGTTTGCGTAGTCGATTGCTAGAGTGCCAACGACGAGACGGTGCACATCTCGACGATGTCATTTTTAAAAAATAAATTTCATTAAATTTTCAAAACGTTAAAAATATAATCAACAAAATAACAGTTGTAGTTTTATTTCTATTCATGTTTTAAAAGTGCAAAAATTATTGGCCCACCCTGTACGTTGAGACCCAAAGTACCGAAAAATTTACAAAATTATTTTGGTTTTTGTCCCGATGTGCAGAAAAATGTACATATTAGTTTGATACCAAATAAATGAATGAATCTATTTGAACTGTCTAAATAATAATAAAATCACTGACCTCTATCATACAAGTACGCTGGACTACATATATTAGATGAAATGACAGTTGATTTTTGTGCCGAATCAAAGCGCCCCACTCGAGGTTCTCAGGAACTAAAATTGACACATTTAGAGATAGGTTAATACCGATATTTCTCAAGATTAGGTAATACTAATATATTCGCCTGGAAATATTATATTATTTTAACTTTTTTTTTTTTTTTTTTATCTTATATAGGCTCGCGCTTGACCACCATCTCACCTGATGGTAAGCGATGATGTGGTCGATGATGGAGCACGCTTGCCTAGAAGTAACCTATTCACTCTTGACTTAAAGACCCCCAGGTTGTAGCTATCGGGAAACACAGACTCCGGCAGGGAATTCCACTCCTTAGCTGTACGCATAATAAAAGTATTTTCAAAACGTTTAGTGCGTATGGGTGGGATGTCCACCATGTACCGATGGCGCATCGCCGTACGTCTGGTAGTCCGATGATGAAATGGGCTGGGCGGAATTAGATTATGCAATTCCATCGCACATTCCCCGAAATGTAATCGATAAAAAACCGACAAGCCGGCAACTCGGCGACGATGTTCAAGGCTCTGGAGCTTTGTCTTAACCAATGCCTCATCGCCGATGAGCCTCTTGGCCCGCTTTTCGATCGACTCTAGTGCATCAAGTTGGTATTTGGCAGAGCCGTCCCAGAGATGAGAACAGTACTCCATGCATGATCGAACTTGCGCTTGATACAAGCTGAGCAGCTGTTCTGGTGTGAAGTACCTTCTCACCTTTGCAAGGATCCCCAGCTTCTTGGCAGCCAGCTGAGCCTTTGCCTCAATGTAAGGGCCAAAATTGAGAGTCGATGTCAACGTAACGCCAAGCAGCTCAAGATGGTCAGTTATTGGCACGGTCACACTTCGGAAAGTTGGAGCCGGGTGAAATTGACTCTTTTTAGCGGAAAAAAGACACGCCTGGGTTTTAGCAGCATTAAACCTGACCAGATTGGCATCGCCCCATTCGGAGACTGCCTGCAAGGACAGGTTTAAGCGCTCCACCATGGCCTCCCGGAGAGACTGGACCTAAGGCCCGGTAGTACGAGCGTTGGACAAGTATCTCTCAGCAACAGTGCTGTCGTCTGCATACCCAAAGGTACCGGGTTTTAGCAGATCATTAATGTGCAGCAAGAATAAAGTTGCTGAGAGTACTGACCCCTGAGGGACACCAGCATTAATATCCAAGTGGTCCGACGAGCAGCCATCGATAACCACTCGAATGGACCGATCTCTCAGGAAGTCTGCAATCCAATCACACAGACCACCGGGCAAACCGAATGAAGGAAGCTTACCAATAAGGCTTTCGTGCCAGACCCTATCAAAAGCCTTCGAGATGTCGAGGGAGACGGCAAGCGCTTCCCCATGCCTCTCGATGGCCTCACTCCAGATGTGAGTGGCATACGCTAGAAGATCCCCAGTAGACCGATTTCGGCGGAAGCCGTATTGGCGATCACTCAGGATATCGTTAGTTTCTAGGTATGCCAGGAGCTTAATATTGAGTACGCGTTCCATACTCTTACAGAGTATGGAGGTTACAGATATGGGTCTGTAGTTGGCCGGGTCAGCTCGGCTGCCCTTCTTGGGCACGGGCTGTACGTTAGCCTGCTTCCAAGCATTCGGCACTTTTCCAGCCCTATACGAAAGGCGGAATAGGCGTGTCAAGATCGGAGACAGTTCAGGCGCACAGGTTCTAAGAACAATTGCTGGTATTCCGTCAGGGCCGCTAGCCTTGTTCACGTCGAGGTTGCGTAGCACCCTACGGACGTCCTTTTGATGGATACGAATGTCCGACATACTCGTCTCGCATCCATCAGGAGAAGGAGGGGGCCGCGCGTCACCAGGATTCAGACGTGAAGATTCCGCAAAAAGAAAGGCAAATAAATTTGCCTTATCCTCAGCGGAGTGGGCCAGCGACCCATCGGGTTTTAGCAGTGGTGGTAGTGAGGGACGGCAGAAGTTCGACTCGACCGACTTAGCCAGAGACCAAAACGCTTTACTACCTGCTGGGTAAGAAGCAAGTTTGGTCCCTATTCGGCCAATGTGGTCGAACCGAGCCCTTCGCAACACTAACTTGCAGGACTTGGCAGCCCTGTTGAAGGCCCTCTTCTTCAGACCCACGTCACTCGCCTTACGCGATCGAGCGTCGACCCAAGCCAGGTACGCCCCATGTTTAAGCGCGTCGGCGCGCTTACATTCGGCGCCAAACCATGGCCGGTCTTCGCCAGACATTGATACGTCAGAGAACGGAATGTAGTACTCCATTCCCCGACGCAACACATCCGTCACGGCGTCCGCGCACGACGATGGATCAGTCGAAGAAAAGCAAGTAGGCTGCCAAGGATAGCATGCGAAGAAAGATCGCATACCATCCCAATCTGCTGACTTGTACCGCCAAACCCGCCGGGTGCCTCTTGGGCTGGGATCGGGCGGGGAATAGACGGATACAGACTTCACCAGACAGTGGTCGGAACTACCTAAGGGCGAACCTATCGACACAGAGTATCTGTCTGGATCTGTTGTCAGCAGAAGGTCCAAGCAATTTGCTGTGTGCGAATCAACATCCGGTACCCTCGTTGCTCCCTGGACCAGCTGGGTGAGGTTTAGCGCTAGCGAAAGCTTACGCATCTCCCGTCCAGCATGGTCAGTGCACTGGTATGGGAAGAGCCACTCCTGATGGTGGGCATTAAAATCCCCCAGTAACACTAATTGGGCGGAAGGGTACCGCTGCTGAGCCGCATCAGCCGCCTCACTGAGGTACTCTGTGAGCCTGGTTGTCTCCTGATCTCCGCTGTGCGAACGGTAGACACAGGCGTAGATAATTTTATCCAGACCTGTGTCCACCAGAACCCAGAGCGTTGTGAAATTGGAGTCCTCAAGGTTACGGAGACGCCGATAGCAAGTGTCGTCACGGGCGTACATACACACACCCGCACGCGGTTTAAAACTGTGCTCCAGGGTAAACCCTGGGTAAGATAAGTACGACAAGTCTGACGGACTCGCTATCTGCGTCTCCGTAAGGAAAAGCAGCGCTGGTTTCTCAGTCTCCAGGTGGTAGTGGACTGCAGAGAGATTTGAGTGCAGACCTCGAATGTTGGTGAGGTGCACATTGTGGGGGAGGGAGTGCAGCCGCTGTTTAAATCTCGTATTCTTCCTTTTCCTTGGCATTATTTTGAAGAGTGAATGGAGGAGAGGAGTTGGAAGTGAGACGAGGTTCCACGCTGCTAACCTTCAGACACGCACTGAAAGGACAGCATCATTGGGGCACTAGACCGGAGACTGCGGGGACGCCCGAGCCCCCCCGGAATGTCCATCGGGCCCTCCCCATCTGGTCGCCAACCAGCACGATGGCGCATCCCGGGATTTTTCGACAGTTGGCGGGGCAGCCTTTCATGTGTGGCTGGCACACTACTTGGGCCCCCAACTACCTGCGGTCGGCCAGCGGCGCACCGTGCCTCGGATCCCGCTACCCTCCGAGACCAGTCTCCCGATACGCCCATACCAGCGCGCGTCAGGCTGGTCAGCCTGCAGTGGAACAGCTATCTCGACCCAACTCCTCTTGTGGCTACACCGAGCATCGTACCGGAACACGGCTAAGCCGCTTGGCGGTACGTCTTTGCCCGGTGGGTGGTCGCAAGCCTTCGGCCGAAGCCTACCACCAGTTTTTTGTCACCTGATTTGCACCATCCGGGGACCACGTGTAGGGTATCGGAATAGGGTTCACTCCTACGGACGTGGGTGACTCAGCCCCCTAAACTACTACCCTAACTAACTAATACGAGTATATGAGTATTAGTAATATTTTTAAATTACACTTATACCAAAATAGTAGACTTGGCAAGGCGTATCACTCATCTACTGTATTGACTTCTCATAATATGTTGCAACTAAATATCTCATATTGGTATTAGTGATGATTGTTATATGAATGCCTAATAATCAGTAATAATATGTTAAAAAGCAATGTGTAATACTAAATTCTGGAATCATCATCATGATCATCCACAGTCCGACTTCGCCCACTGCTGAGCACAGGCTTCTCTCTTCTTGTATCAATCACCTCGTTCCTGTCTGGAATTAATTCTGGAATAATATCATGATAATTATAATTGTATTAACAAATGTTTTTAAGTCAAACAATTTATATCTGCATCTGAAACAGAGTTGAAAACTGATATAAGTCTTCACGTCGCTGGAATGCGATGTCACTCTTATTTGCACCTTAACACTACAGAGACAGGATCTCAGCGTATCGATCGTCATCCATCTCATTCGTACGCAAATATTTGTATGAATGATGTTCCAACCGAGTGAATCCAAACTATTGTAAATGTAAGTATTAACTAACTAGTATACTTGAGCGAGCAGATACTTGCTCAAATATACTAGTTTTAAGGATAAGTTGTTAGCCTATCCCCATATTTAAATCTCACTGATCTGACAGTAATGCGCTATAACTTTAGTAGCACGCTATCCACTAGTTTATAGCTTGCAATCTGATTGAAAGTATTTTTCAGTTAACCTTTACAGCAAGTTTTCTATTACTTAGAAATGAATCCCAATTAAAATAATTGGGATTTTCTTGTTCTCCTAAGTATTAAATTATTCTCACGTATTTTTATACCGAAGGCTATGTCCCATCTCTAATATTAGTTCCATGGAATCTCACGTTAAGTCACGTTGCTATCAGCGCCAAAATGGCGAAAATCAAATGTCTTAATTTTGTCATCGATAATATGAAGTCCAGCGTACTTGTATATTAGAGGTCAGTAAATAAAATACAATAATTTACTTATCAGCCAGTATTTATTAATAAATATTTTGCATAAAATCGATTGTGATCCTAAAAATAAACCAAGATTTATATTTACCTACGCGACCGGGAGGCGCCATCTTTTTGTTAGCACCCACATGTTTTACAGATGACGTTAGTCAGTAAGTAGTATTGAAAACCACAAACAATATTATCCAGCAAAGCATGTTTCACTATCAATGGAAGGTTCGCGAAATTTCAATACGGGCTGGAGGCTTTTCAAGAATTTGTACAGAAAAATGTACGCGGGATCTCTATAAGTACAAATTGATAAAAGTGTTGGGACTGACTGGGATAGAATATTTTGTACATAAATATGTACGCAGGGTCTTTTCTTAACCTCCTTAGGAGCTATTGGACACATTCTTAGTAAAGACAATGTTATAGTTTAGGTTATAATTAAATTACTTGTTAGTCTATTCATAAGGCTAGATTGAAATAAAATTAGGGTCCATCCTATTGATGAACCCTAGAAAAGGAAAAACAAAAAACTTTAAAGTAACCCCTTAAAAGTTTTTATCAACCAGACGGCTTATTTCCCCTTTGATCAATCCTTACTAAATTGAACATCAACCCATCTATTGCTTTACCTTTATACCCATCACTTAACCCTATCACAACTCACTTTAAACATATTTTGTAAATAAACTTCAAAACGGCTATCAAACGTCAAAGAGAGAGTGATTAGCATCTCAAAGTTGATCTGTCAAAATAATTAAAGATGTTGGCTTCCGGGGTGAAACAAGTGAAGTTACAAGTTAACTAACTTGGACCAAATTGCACCATATTTCGTTGGTTCCTTTAATTTACCTACATTGTTGGGTTTTACCCACCCATATGCACAAAACGTTTTGGAAACACTTTTATTATGCATACAGCTAAGGAGTGGAATTCCCTGCCGGAGTCTGTGTTTCCCGACAGCTACAATCTAGAAGTCTTTAAGTCAAAATAGATTATTTTTAGGCAAGCTTGTCTCACCGTCGATCACATCATCGCTTACCAACAGGTGAGATAGTAGCGCGAACCTATAATTTTTTAATTTTTTTTAAGGTAGTGGTCAATGTATAGCCACCAATTTTATTATATCTCTGGCTGGTGTGATTTTGTTGAAAAACATTTTCACTTATTGGTTGAAATGCTGGGTAAAATAAATGGTGCCTGTTTACATTTTACTAAGCCGAGTTCATTGTCAATCTCGCTTTAGCGTTGTATTTTAAAGCAAACCGCAGCGAGCAAGCAGGTGAGATAATGATCAACCTAATCCGGGAGCTTCTATAGTTGATAAAAAAGAATGATATATTCATAAGCATGTATAAGCTATTTCAAATATCATATTATCTACCCAAGGGCTATTTTCAGCCCACCATCATCATTTTGACAGACCTTACTACCCTTGGTTTGTTCAACCTGTTAAAAGTTAGCCAGACAACATGCTGTCCGGCTAACTTTTAACTGTCAGTTTTTGTGCCTGATATAGTAACTTCATAACTTGGTGAATGCCGTTTTTATACGAATTTAGGTTATTGTAAGTTAATAATAAAATCATAACCAAAGGGTTTCTTCTACTCCCGGGTGCGGGGAAATTGGGCGGCAAATATTAGACCAAGAGATAAAAAAATGCCTGCAGGGACCAAAATAGTAATAGTAGGCTAAAAAGGTGCCTCTTCACTGTTTAATATATGATTTTAAGAAGCTTTATCCATTATAAGAAAAAGCCAGATTATAAATTATTAGAAGGCCGGACAAAGTCCATACAGGAGGCCAAATGTCGTCAAAAATCCGGACAGTACCACCCTTCCGAAAAAGTTTCGGACCTTACCTGCATAACAATTTCGCCATATCTTCAAAGACCTTCAAACTAAAAGAGTATCTTCTTAAACAAATTCCCACCGATGACTCAGCATGAGCCTAAAACACTGCCCCAACTTTCACCTTTATACAACTAAACTTCAAACATCAATATTAATCTAAACTTAAACTAAACCGGCAAACCACTTCTGTGCGCATACGTAAAAATCAATACAATAACGTGCGTATACAAATCGACTAGATAATGCCATCTTGTTGGAGAGAAATGGAAGATTTTATGTATTGTGTATGAAAGGGATGGGTATAGGTTTAGTACGTGCAAGTCATGGCCTAATTGATGGTAAGTGATCACAGTTGATTATGGACAAGGGACAAAGCTGGAATCTGCACTAAAATTGAGAGAGGTAAAATTGATTGTTTATAGGAACAATTTCTGATTTGATTATGAAAATTATTTCACTGATAGAGCTACACAAGCTAATAATTAAAGAATAATTTTCAGAATCAAATATTAGCCCTGCAAATGGGAAAAAGGAAAAGGGGGATTGAGGTATTTATCCAGCAGTGGGCAGCAATGTTAGTTGACAAAAATAAGACATTGATGAATGTCTTAGTTCTGTTATTATTCGCGTGAAAATATTTGTCAATAATAATTATTAAATTAAATAGGGAAATTCTAGGTATTAAAAGAACTTACGATTGACATCAATGGATATGTTTTCTGAGACGGGCGCTATTAGCGGATCTGTTACAGCCTGTGAACAAAATTAATGATTTAGTTAAACAAAGAAAAGCGTCATCATCGTCATCATAATTTCAGCCAAAAGACGTCCATTGCTGTACATAGGCCTCTCCCAAGCGTCGCCACTCGCTACACTGATCGGTCCGATGTATCTCGAATCTACCGAGCTCCCGCAGCCTTGACCAAGTCGACACAACACTTAGAGGTAGGCCTTCCAACGCTGTGTCTTCCGGTAGGCGGTCACCACTCCAGAACTTTTCGGACCAACGACCATTCGTTCTACGAGCAATGTGCCCTGCCCACTGCCACTTAAGTTTTGCAATTCTTCGGTATATGTCGGTAACCTTGGTACTCTTGTTGATGTATTTATTTCTGATTCGATCACGCAAGGAAACGCCGAGCATAGGTAGAGACCTATGCTCGGAGTTTCCTTGCGTGATCGAATCAACCAAAGGGCAATAGAGAGCCATTGCCCTTTGGTTGATTAAGCCTTTAAGTAAGCCTTCTGATGAGGCCCATTGTGAGCGACCACGTTTCGGTCACAATGGAAGAAAAAGGTAATGAAGTGAAAATGATTATTATGGATGATCATCGATAATGTAGACAGACTAGTTTTGAAAGATCTTAACCGATGAAACTTGAAGCTACAACTATACTTAACAACCTCTTGTGTCGATCAAGGAAAAAAAGGTCAACCGAAATATCACTAGTTGTCAATCACAAACACTGGATTTTAGACAATCGTTATCTCTGGCAGAATGTCGCTTTTTCTTCATTATACTTTACTCTTCTTTCAGCATCTTAATTGAGGTAAAAAAAAATACTGAAACTTACGTGACATGTAATATCAGTGCCGTAATCAGACCTCTGCAGCCTGAAGGAAACAGTAGCTCTCGCCTCTGAGTTGGCGAGGAGTGCGTGTGCCTTCCACCAGGACACCCTGGCGGTTGGACGACCTGGAAAAACCGTAAGGTATTAGGTATTTTATAATATGGTCGTCATCTTCCGTTGCGAATAGTTGACAAAAATAACTATACCCAACTAAAAAACATTGACACGTCATTTACCTAGTTATTTTTCTACAGAATTTAACTATTTCCCCCAGTAGCCCTATTATTTTAAGATTATATGACGCAAAGGTATGCTTCTGACATTTTTTTCAACATTCTCACACCTTTTAAACAAAAGTAAAAGTAAGTAAGCAAACTCGCGCCCTTCGGAAAACGGTGAAAATTATTCCAGTGATTGTTATTTGTACCGAAAAATTTGCCTCATGACTTTAAAAAAACTCCAATAGCGAATATTTTCTTGTTTGCTCCCCTCCAAGCTAACAAAAATATTCACGCCAAAAAAATAGACCATTTTGAAGCTTCATATTTACTGGTGGGGTACAAAAGGCCAGACATATAATTGTATACTTTACATTGTGAGCGGCGCATAGCAAGAGTGAATAAAAATCGTGTAAAACAATAGCGGCTCCTATATACCCATGTCAAGTAAGGGTGCGGAGTGTGGTAAAAGGTGGGAATAACACACTCTTTTTTGTCGGTACGGGTTTGACATAACCAGCTAGTACACTTTGATTAAAAGTAAAAAAATAATTAAAGCTAAAAACAATTTCTGAAATAATATAATCATTCCATTGTTGTTGCCGTAAATCTTTGACAGATTCGGGTAGTCAGAAGCCTGAAGTTCTGATAATCAGTTTTAACAAAGGGTAAAGTTACCACTTTAGCCTGTGTTAAGACTGCTGCTGACTTTGTTTAAGCGACTGGGTTGTGGACGTCAGATAGGTATTCGCTCCATGTAAATACTGGCATTTAGACTGGGCTGGTCTACCACATCAAAGTAAGAGGAGTGGTAAAGCAGAGGATGATTAAAATTGGCGTAAGCCTTATATTGCCTTTGCCACCCTAAGGTGCAGAAGTGGTTTATTCTTAAATTAATAACTAAAGAAAACTCTATCAGACCACTTTACAAATCCTTTTTGACACGGAGGCCCAAACTCGGTACCACAGTGAATCAACAAGAAAAACGACAGTCTTATAGGACGACCTTCTGTATTAGATACCTAGTCGTTTTTGCTAGTAAACAAATGTCAGTTGAAGTTGTCAGCAAATGTGTGGGAACCATGCTGGGACCGAGCTTATCTACATGTTTCTGAAGGCTCGCGTGATTTGGAAAAGTGAATTGGTTTGTTTTTAGACAATATGAGGTAGCGAGACGGATTTTTTTGGATAGGAATATATTAAAAGAAATCTTCAAAGAATTATAATTCAGAAGTTTGCATAAGTATTCAAGTCCAGCTTAAAGAGCGTGATTGTTGGGACACATGTTTTGAAAATAATATCGATTATACCAAGTCACAGGTTTGAGATTATTATGTTAGATTGGATTCCTTTATTACTCAAAAATGTGCTGGAACTCCATTTAGAGTTAAGCTCGCCTTTGTAGGTGGATTTTGTTTTTACGTTGTATTAATATATTATCTTGGTGTGCAATAAATAATTAAATAAGATCATGTTACTTGAAAAGTTACTTAATGTTTTATAGTGACGAAAGGTAGAGCCTAGAAATAAGTCGAGGTAATAGACAACTCAAACTATAATCGTGACTATCTAATAAATCCGAAGACTTTTCTCATTTTACAGGCCACGGTAACTTTGTACGTAAGAAATTACAAATCAATATCATAGTCCTAAATAATTACATCAAGTTGAATTATTATTAAGTATTTTTTTAGCTGTCAAATCCGACTTCTTAGATTGTCACGAATATAGCTTGTAACTCTTCTAACAAAGCCATTACTGTTGTATAGCTACTGGGCGCTCGCAGTACGTCAAGCATCACCCCATAGAGTTGTCTGACACACTTTGTAAGTTCCCATTGCCTAACAATATCCTGTTGTTCAAAACACACCCCTGACATGTTACGCGTGTAATACGTTATTTAATAGGGGGAAAATTGAGGTAAAAATGTTAAGGAAAAGAGAGTGAACTGAGCATGTGCGAAATGGTGCTATAGTGATGGGATCTCCTGATAACGGTTAGTAATTAGTAGGTTAGGCATCGGTCCATGAGAAGGAAAATCATGAAGCTATTAACACTTGAAAGAGTACGATAAGCCCTTTATATAGTTGGGGCTATTTGCCTAGCAATGCAATTGAATTTGCTGTTAATTCATCTGACAACCACTTAGGTATATTTTTATCGGTTAACCAACAGGCATATTTACTGAAGTTTTACTCTGACTTTTGAAAGCTATCATGGTTCCAATGTGAGAGAGAGACAGAGCTATGCAGGACGAAGACCACTATCCCTTTTTGAAAGCAGAATCATGATGGTGTTGAACATTATATTATAGCCCCAGGCAGACTGCTCGTAAACTTGTCTAGGCTTTCAGAAATATATATTTCTTTACTATTTCATCACTATGGCTCCTAACGATAAGTGATGATCCAGTCGACAATGTAATCGGTAAAAAGTCGATAATTTCTACTCACTACTAAAATTACCTATTCACTTGTAACTTGTTTGGCCAGTATCTTATTCATATACAATCTGAAGGGGTGGATCACACGCTGTTAAACTCATGTTATTCCTTACCTCCAACA
>OX411761.1:13511568-13677171 GCA_948252205.1 Orthosia incerta
GGTGTAGGGTAGGTGTAGGGTAGGTGTAGGGTAGGTGTAGGGTAGGTGTAGGGTAGGTGTAGGGTCGGTGTAGGGTAGGTGTAGGGTAGGTGTAGGGTAGGTGTAGGGTAGGTGTAGGGTCGTGTAGGGTAGGTGTAGGGTAGGTGTAGGGTAGGTGTAGGGTAGGTGTAGGGTAGGTGTAGGGTAGGTGTAGGGTAGGTGTAGGGTAGGTGTAGGGTAGGTGTAGGGTAGGTGTAGGGTAGGTGTAGGGTAGGTGTAGGGTAGGTGTAGGGTTGGTGTAGGGTAGGTGTAGGGTAGGTGTAGGATAGGTGTAGGGTAGGTGTAGGGTAGGTGTAGGTAGGTGTAGAGTAGGTGTAGGGTAGGTGTAGGAACAACAACACGCGAGCTGCTTGCAGCTCGCGCACCAAGCATTATATTATATAAAACTGCATTACCACTGACTGACTGACTGACTGACTGACTCACTCATTGACATAATTGTTCTCCCAGATGGTGGATGGGGAGGTGGGTATATTTTGACAGATTCGTAAACAAGTAACTCCCGTGAGTATGGGAAAAGTCCAAACCTCCCCTTTTTCTCCCCCCTCCTCCCCCCTCTATCGTATCTCGGAAACTAAGGTACCCGTATTTTTTTGTTTTTTACGGATTCGTTTAGAGGAGGCTTGGAAATGTAAAGACCATTTTTCAAAGTTGACCCCCTCGCCCCCCTTCTCCCCCCTTTAAGCGGATCTCGGAAGTTGAGAGACTTGGAACATTTCTTTTTTCAGATTCATATAAAGGGGCAATCTATAGTCACAAACGAACCAGTTTCATAGTTAACCCCCTTGCCCCCCTTCTCCCCCCTCCACCCCCGTTTTGGCGAATCTTTTTTTTTCAGTTTTTTACGGATTCGTTTAGAGGAGGCTCGGAAAAGTAAAAACCATTGTTCAAACTTGACCCCCTTGCCCCCCTTCTCCCCCCCTATAAGCGGATCTCGGAAGTTGAGAGACGGAACATTTCTTTTTTCATATTCATATAAAGGGGCAATGCTAAAGTCACAAACAAACCATTTTTCAAAGTTGACCCCTTGCCCCCCTTCTCCCCCCTCCCCCCCGTTTTGGCGAATCTTTTTTTTTCAGTTTTTTTTACGGATTCGTTTAGAGGAGGCTCGGAAAAGTAAAATCATTTTTCAAAGTTGACCCCCTTGCCCCCCTTCTCCCCCCCTATAAGCGGATCTCGGAAGTTGAAAGGACGGAACACTTCTTTTTTCATATTCATATAAAGGGGCAATGCTATAGTCACAAACAAACCATTTTTCAAAGTTTACCCCCTTGCCCCCCTTCTCCCCCCTCCCCCCCCCCCATTTTGGCGAATCTTTTTTTTTGTTCTTTTTACGGATTCAGCGTAGGGATCCCGAGTGGAGCGAACCTACGAGACCGAGTGCAGCGCAGGGGGGAGGTGGCGAGCGAAGCCGAGCCGGCGACTTCCGTAGCGTAACGAAGGTTGAGTGGGTGAAGCGAAACTCAGTGCCTGGCGACGACAAGCAAACATTAGGGTTATGTTTTTTGGAACAAAGTGTAGGGTAGGTGTAGGGTAGGTATAGGGTAGGTGTAGGGTAGGTAGTAGGGTAGGTGTAGGGTAGGTGTAGGGTAGGTGTAGGGGTAGGTGTAGGTTAGGTGTAGGGTAGGTGTAGGGTAGGTGTAGGTTAGGTGTAGGGTAGGTGTAGGTTAGGGTGTAGGGTAGGTGTAGGGTAGGTGTAGGGTAGGTGTAGGGTAGGTGTAGGGTAGGTGTAGGGTAGGTGTAGGGTAGTGTAGGGTAGGTGTAGGGTAGGTGTAGGGTAGGTGTAGGGTAGGTGTAGGGTAGGTGTAGGGTAGGTGTAGGGTAGGTGTAGGGTAAGGTGTAGGGTAGGTGTAGGGTAGATGTAGGGTAGGTAAAAGGGTAGGTGTAGGGTAGGTGTAGGGTAGGTTAAGGATTTTTTCTCAATAACACGACAAAGCCGCGAGCTGCTTGCAGCTCGCGCACCAAGCAAATACTAGTTATTATATTATATAAAACTGCATTACCACTGACTCACTGACTCACCTCACTCATTGACATAATTGTTCTCCCAGATGGTGGATGGGGAGGTGGGTATATTTTGACAGATTCGTAAACAAGTAACTCCCGTGAGTATGGGAAAAGTCCCAAACCTCCCCTTTTCCTCCCCCCTCCTCCCCCCTCTATCGTATCTCGGAACTAAGGTACCCGTAGTATGTTTTTTTCACGGATTCGTTTAGAGGAGGCTCGGAAAAGTAAAAACCATTTTTCAAATTTGACCCCCTCGCCCCCCTTCTCCCCCCTTAAGCGGATCTCGGAAGTTGAGAGACTTGGAACTTTTCTTTTTCAGATTCATATAATGGGGCAATGCTAAAGTCACAAACAAACCATTTTTTAAAGATGACCCCCCTTGCCCCCCTTCTCCCCCCTCCCCCCCCGTTTTGGCGAATCTTTTTTTTTTTGTTTTTTTTTCGGATTCGTTTAGAGGAGGCTCGGAAAGTAAAAACCATTTTTCAAAGATGACCCCCTCGCCCCCATTCTCCCCCCCTTTAAGCGGATCTCGGAAGTTGAGAGACTTGGAACATTTCTTTTTTCAGATTCATATAAAGGGGCAATGCTATAGTCACAAACAACCATTTTTCAAAGTTGAACCCCCTTGCCCCCCATCTCCCCCCTCCCCCCCCCCGTTTTGGCGAATCTTTTTTTTTCGTTTTTTTTACTGATTCAGCGTAGGGATCCCGAGTGGAGCGAACGTACGAGACCGAGTGCAGCGCAGGGGGGAGGTGACGAGCGAAGCGAGCCGGCGACCTCCGTAGCGTAACGAAGGTTGAGTGGGTGAAGCGAAACTCAGTGCCTGGCGACGACAAGCAAACATTAGGGTTATGTTTTTTGGAACAAAGTTTTGGGTAGGTGTAGGGTAGGTGTAAGGTAGGTGTAGGGTAGGTGTAGGGTAGGTGTAGGGTAGGTGCAGTGTAGGGTAGGTGTAGGGTAGGTGTAGGGTAGGTGTAGGGTAGGTGTAGGGTAGGTGTAGGGTAGGTGTAGGGTAGGTGTAGGGTAGGTGTAGGGTAGGTGTAGGGTAGGTGTAGGGTAGGTGTAGGGTAGGTGTAGGGTAGGTGTAGGGTAGGTGTAGGGTAGGTGTAGGGTAGGTGTAGGGTAGGTGTAGGGTAGGTGTAGGGTAGGTGTAGGGTAGGTGTAGGGTAGGTGTAGGGTAGGTGTAGGGTAGTGTAGGGTAGGTGTAGGGTAGGTGTAGGGTAGGTGTAGGGTAGGTGTAGGGTAGGTGTAGGGTAGGTGTAGGGTAGGTGTAGGGTAGGTGTAGGGTAGGTGTAGGGTAGGTGTAGGGTAGGTGTAGGGTAGGTGTAGGGTAGGTGTAGGGTAGGTGTAGGGTAGGTGTAGGGTAGGTGTATGGTAGGTGTAGGGTAGGTGTAGGGTAGGTGTAGGGTAGGTGTAGGGTAGGTGTAGGGTAGGTGTAGGGTAGGTGTAGGGTAGGTGTAGGGTAGGTGTAGGTAGGTGTAGGGTAGGTGTAGGGTAGGTGTAGGGTAGGTGTAGGGTAGGTGTAGGGTAGGTGTGGGGAGGTGTAGGGTAGGTGTAGGGTAGGTGTAGGGTAGGTGTAGGGTAGGTGTAGGGTAGGTGTAGGGTAGGTGTAGGTAGTTGTAGGGTAGGTGTAGGGTAGGTGTAGGGTAGGTGTAGGGGGAGGTGTAGGGTAGGTGTAGGGTAGGTGTAGGGTAGGTGTAGGGTAGGTGTAGGGTAGGTGTAGGGTAGGTGTAGGGTAGGTGTAGGGTAGGTGTAGGGTAGGTGTAGGGTAGGTGTAGGGTAGGTGTAGGGTAGGTGTAGGGTAGGTGTAGGGTAGGTGTAGGGTAGGTGTAGGGTAGGTGTAGGGTAGGTGTAGGGTAGGTGTAGGGTAGGTGTAGGGTAGGTGTAGGGTAGGTGTAGGGTTGGTGTAGGGTAGGTGTAGGGTAGGTGTAGGGTAGGTGTAGGGTAGGTGTAGGGTAGGTGTAGGGTAGGTTAAGGAATACTTCTCAAAAACACGACAAAGCCGCGAGCTGCTTGCAGCTCGCGCACCAAGCAAATACTAGTTATATTATATAAAACTGCATTACCACTCACTCACTGACTGATTGACATAATTGTTCTCCCAGATGGTGGAGGGGGAGGTGGGTATATTTTGACAGATTCGTAAACAAGTAACTCCCGTGAGTATGGGAAAAGTGCCAAACCTCCCCTTTTCCCATCCCCTCCTCCCCCCCTCTATCGTTTCTCGGAAACTAAGGTACCCGTATTTTTTGTTTTTTACGGATTCGTTTAGAGGAGGCTCGGAAAAGTAAAAAGCATTTTTCAAAGTTGACCCCCTCGCCCCCCTTCTCCCCCCCTTTAAGCGGATCTCGAAAGTTGGAACATTTGGAACATTTATTTTTTCAGATTCATAGAAAGGGGCAATGCTATAGTCACAAACGAACCATTATTCAAAGTTGACCCCCTTGCCCCCCTTCTCCCCCCTCCCCCCCCGTTTTGGTTAATCTTTTTTTTTTGTTTTTTTTACGGAATCGTTTAGAGGAGGCTCGGTAAAGTAAAAACCATTTTTCAAAGTTGACCCCCTCGCCCCCCTTCTCCCCCCCTTTAAGCGGATCTCGGAAGTTGAGGGACTTGGAACATTTCTTTTTTCAGTTTCATATAAAGGGGCAATGCTATAGTCACAAACAAACCATTTATCAAAGTTGACCCCCTTGCCGCCCATCTGCCCCCTTCCCCCCCCCCGTTTTGGCGAATCTTTTATTTGTTTTTTTTACGGATTCAGCGTAGGGATCCCGAGTGGAGCGAACCTACGAGACCGAGTGCAGCGCAGGGGGGAGGTGGCGAGCGAAGCGAGCCGGCGACCTCCGTAGCGTAACGAAGGTTGAGTGGGTGAAGCGAAACTCAGTGCCTGGCGACGACAAGCAAACATTAGGGTTTATGTTTTTTGGAACAAAGTGTAGGGTAGGTGTAGGGTAGGTGTAGGGTAGGTGTAGGGTAGGTGTAGGGTAGGTGTAGGGTAGTTGTAGGATAGGTGTAGGGTAGGTGTAGGCTAGGTGTAGGGTAGGTGTAGGGTAGGTGTAGGGTAGGTGTAGGGTAGGTGTAGGGTAGGTGTAGGGTAGGTGTAGGGTAGGTGTAGGATAGGTGTAGGGTAGGTGTAGGGTAGGTGTAGGGTAGGTGTAGGGTAGGTGTAGGGTAGGTGTAGGGTAGGTGTAGGGTAGGTGTAGGATAGGTGTAGGGTAGGTGTAGGGTAGGTGTAGGGACAACAACACGCGAGCTGCTTGCAGCTCGCGCACCAAGCAAATACTAGTTATATTATATAAAACTGCATTACCACTGACTGACTCACTCATTGACATAATTGTTCTCCCAGATGGTGGAGGGGGAGGTGGGTATATTTTGACAGATTCGTAAACAAGTAACTCCCGTGAGTATGGGAAAAGTGCCAAACCTCCCCTTTTCCCCCCCCCTTCTCCCCCCCTCTATCGTTTCTCGGAAATTAAGGTACCCGTATTTTTTGTTTTTTACGGATTCGTTTAGAGGAGGCTGGGAAAAGTAAAAAGCATTTTTCAAAGTTGACCCCCTCGCCCCCCTTCTCCCCCCCTTTAAGCGGATCTCGAAAGTTGAGAGACTTGGAACATTTCTTTTTTCAGATTCATATAAAGGGGCAATGCTATAGTCGCAAACAAACCATTTTTCAAAGTTGACCCCCTTGCCCCCCTTCTCCCCCCCCTCCCCCGTTTTGGCGAATGTTTTTTTTACAGTTTTTTTTAAGGATTCGTTTAGAGGAGGCTGGGAAAAGTAAAAACCAATTTTTCAAATTTGACCCCCTCGCCCCCGCCGCCCCCCCTTTAAGCGGATCTCGGAAGTTGAGAGACTTGGAACATTTCTTTTTCAGATTCATATAAAGGGGCAATGCTATAGTCACAAACAAACCATTTTTCAGAGTTGACCCCCCTGCCCCCCTTCCCCCCCCCCCCCCGTTTTGGCGAATCATTTTATTTTTCAGTTTTTTTTACGGATTCGTTTAGAGGAGGCTCGGAAAAGTAAAAACCATTTTTCAAAGTTGACCCCCTCGCCGCCCTTCTCCCCCCCTTTAAGTGGATCTCGGAAGTTGAGAGACTTGGAACATTTCTTTTTTCAGATTCATATAAAGGGGCAATGCTATAGTCACAAACGAACCATTTTTCAAAGTTGACCCCCTTGCCCCCCTTCTCCCCCCCCGCTTTGGCGAATCTTTTTTTTGTTTTTTTTACGGATTCAGCGTAGGGATCCCGAGTGGAGCGAACCTACGAGACCGAGTGCAGCGCAGGGGGGAGGTGGCGAGCGAAGCGAGCCGGCGACCTCCGTAGCGTAACGAAGGTTGAGTGGGTGAAGCGAAACTCAGTGCCTGGCGACGACAAGCAAACATTGGGGTTATGTTTTTTGGAACAAAGTCTAGGGTAGGTGTAGGGTAGGTGTAGGGTAGGTGTAGGGTAGGTGTAGGGTAGGTGTAGGGTAGGTGTAGGGTAGGTGTAGGGTAGGTGTAGGGTAGGTGTAGGGTAGGTGTAGGGTAGGTGTAGGGTAGGTGTAGGGTAGGTGTAGGGTAGGTGTAGGGTAGGTGTAGGGTAGGTGTAGGGTAGGTGTAGGGTAGGTGTAGGGTAGGTGTAGGGTAGGTGTAGGGTAGGTGTAGGGTAGGTGTAGGGTAGGTGTAGGGTAGGTGTAGGGTAGGTGTAGGGTAGGTGTAGGGTAGGTGTAGGGTAGGTGTAGGGTAGGTGTAGGGTAGGTGTAGGGTAGGTGTAGGGTAGGTGTAGGGTAGGTGTAGGGTTGGTGTAGGGTAGGTGTAGCGTAGGTGTAGGGTAGGTGTAGGGTAGGTGTAGGGTAGGTGTAGGGTAGGTGTAGGGTTGGTGTAGGGTAGGTGTAGCGTAGGTGTAGGGTAGGTGTTGGGTAGGTGTAGGGTAGCTGTAGGGTTGGTGTAGGGTAGGTGTAGGGTAGGTGTAGGGTAGGTGTAGGGTAGGTGTAGAGTAGGTGTAGGGTAGGTGTAGGGTAGGTGTAGGGTAGGTGTAGGGTTGGTGTAGGGTAGGTGTGCAGGACGTAGCGTGTTCATTGGCCCCGAGAAAAGAAGGGCGTAAACCTTCTGGCCATTGCCGCTGAACGCCCCATCCACATCAACGAAAACAAAGGTTCTTGGATGCCTAGCTGCAGCAGTGACGTAGGGTTGCAAATCGACTCTAACGATTCAACGATGTGTTGGCTGTACTTGAGTTATTTCCAGATTCCGGGTTGCCTACTTCTGGATCAGCACTCCTGGTGTCCAGGTTCCGAGGTTCAGCTCGACAGGATCGAAAAGGGATGTCTTCATAAGGGTTGAAGTCGATGAATTAAATGAAACACTAAGTTATTCAGTACACGGCACGATTCTAGGGCTCTCAACAATTTCTGAGACTTGATTCTATATAAGAATTACTTCTTATTTACTAAGACAAGTACAAGCGACTAGCTTTGGATGACTACAAATTCTATTTTGGGCCCGGGGGTTCTTTATACCCTCGCATCGTGCCATTATTGAGAGCCCCGCAAATTCTCGCCGAAAATAATTTTTATTTATGTAAAAAACCCTTATACATATTTGGTAAATAGGGTTACCGCACCCCTTCCATGGTGCTATCAATAGCTGGATTCCTTCGTACTGTAACACAGTAACGCCCCCTATCTATGTATCTAATCAATATACCTAATTTCCAGGTATTGATAGCTTCCCTAGACTATTTCCATGAAATAAAAGGACAATTCCCTTTATTTCCCAGTTAAAACCTTAATAGTTTTCAACCTAGCCTAAGGATATCTATAGGTTGGGTTGACCTGCTGGTGCCAATAGCAGGCTGTCTGTTGACGTCTAGAAAAAGCTTATTTTCGGGAATCTTCTATGGGATATCATCCCTTATGTAATGAATCTATAAATTCCTAAGTCATTTCACCGACTTTAGGACTTCCTACTTAGGCTAACCAGACAATCACCGCCTATTATGGGGATTCTGGTAGCCAATAGACCACACTTTACATTTCTAGTGTTTATGTAAGTCTATCTAGGTCATATGCACATAAGGTGCCTTGATATGTACAAATTTGATAGCCGGTCACTTTCTTTGCGCCCAGCTATCAGAGAAATTAGATATAAAAACACTAATAAGATTGGGACGACACGATGGTGCGTTTAACGGGCCATCGGGAGGTCCCCAAAAATTCCTTGTTTTCGGAATTCCCAGGGGTGTATAGTCCCGGGAAATGCCAAAAACTGACTAAAAATTACATTTCCAGAAACCTATTTTCCGGAATTGTACTTAAACTACTTGAGCGATTTTCGCTCCAAAGTGATGGCTTGGTAGCTAGTCCAGCAAGCCATCCGAAAGTACTTACACCATGAGTACATCTATTCCCTTCATGGAGTTATTCCACCTGAAGGGTCTACAAATTTCAACGTTTTACGTTGTTTACATTTTTCACGACTGCTTATCTCGTTGACTATCCAAGCGATTCTTCCCATCTAGAAACCGCCTGGAAGCCCTTTTAGCAAGCTTTCCAATGGTAGTACTTTTACCAGTACACCTATATGTTTCTAGGTACTTAGGGCACCTAAAACCGTAAGCGATTGCCAAAACCCAGATAAACAGCAGTTTTTCTATTATATACTGACTTGATATCTCAAGTAAATGGGCTTTATATAAAAGACTACGCTAACTATGAGGTGTATATAGGCTTCCTGTCTCGGTCTAGGTCCCCCATATACCCTAAAATGACCTAAAACCATATATTTGGTGTTTGAGATATCAAGTCAATATTCCTATTTACATAGCAGAAACTATGTGGTCTTCACATAGTTTCATCATTATGTACTGATTTCATGTCCAGTACATAGGATAAGCCCTTAAAAACATGATTTTAATTACTATAATATTTTCGAAAACCACCAAAACTATATATATCGTGTGGTTCCCTCTCACGGTTCATTCGGAACTAATCCGTCGTCGAGCACAGACGTATCGTATGACAGAAATTTATGTTTTTTACTATGATAACTCTTATCAGTATGCTTTCTAATGATTTTACTCTGTTAAGGGTGAACTATTGAACCCTATAACATACTGACAAACACTAAAAACATTATACTACTATCTCAAAAAATGTAGGTAAAATTTTAGTATAAATATAAACGTGCCTCTAAAATTCATTTTAGTATCAGGTGGCGCGCCGTGGTAAGCAGACATGTCTACACATACAAACTTCAATTTCTATGAACCATTTAGTATGGTTGATGACGCTTCGTCGCGAACATATCTCCCGCCGTGCAGTGCTGTGTCGACTCGCTGCGTCGACTCGAAGTGTTGTCGGCGCGGCGCTGCATTCCTTCGGTGAGCGACGGACGGCATTTCTCGGCTGCCGGCCAGGCCCACCGAGAGGACGGTCGCCGCTCCGGCATCTCTGGTTACTGGGGCAGTGGGACGAGTTTCTTCACCGGACGCTTCAAGGTACCGCCAAGCGTGCGTACCTCAGCGGTCCGGATTTCTCCGTCGATTCCTGGATACACGGCCACAATGCGGCCTCGCGGCCACGTATTGCGGGGCAGCTGGCCGTCGGCTATCAGGACAGGGTCACCCACTTTAAATCTGGGCCCACTACTATGTGGCTCCCGCCGGTTTTGGAGCTCCGGCAGGTACTCTCTGACCCAGCGACTCCAGAACATATCAGCGAGGATCTGTGATCGTCGCCATATTTTCCTGCTGTCTATGTCTTGCTCGGTGAACGTGCCAGGTGTAGGTAGTCTGGCTGACCCACCGAGCAAGAGGTGATTCGGTGTGATGGATTCATCATCATCACCATCTACCGACACGTGTGTCAATGGTCGGCTATTTACAATGTACTCTGCCTCACAAATCAGTGTGGACAACACCTCTTCGGTGGGGTGTTTTTCTGTAAGTACATTGTATAGTGTGTTTTTTACACAACGAACTAGGCGCTCCCAGGCGCCTCCCATGAATGGCGCTGATGGCGTTATGAAGCGCCATACGATGCCTCTACGACTTGCCTCTGTTTTGAAGGCGTCTCGCAGCTCTCTGTCGGCGCCGTGCATGTTTGTGCCATTGTCTGAGTGTATCTCAGCTGGGCATCCTCTGCGTGCGGCGAATCGGCGCAGCGCCAATATGGCGGAGTCTGCGCTAAGGCTGGCGGCGATTTCAAGGTGCACCGCCCTTGATGTGAGACACGTAAATAGTGCTACGTATCTCTTCTGATGCTGCCGACCGACGGTGACGGATAGCGGGCCGAAATAGTCGAGCCCGGTATATGTAAACGGCCTCTTATGGTGAGCGAGGCGCGTTTTCGGGTGGTCGCCGGTCGCAGGTACTGGTGGCTGTGCCTTGCGTATACGGCAATGCAGGCATCTTGCTATCACCTTCTTCGCTGTTGGTCGCATCTTCACGACCCAGTAGTGTTGCCGTACCTCATTAATTGTGAGTTCGGTGCCACTATGTTGTAGACTGCGATGTGTCCAGTCTATGTACAACTGCGTTATGTGATGGTCGCCATGTAATATAGGCGGGCGCATCACTTCTTCAGCTACCTCTTGCGTAGCTGCTATGCGACTTCTTAGTCGCAGCACGCCGTCGACGACCTGAATTTGTAAAGGTCGCAGCGAGCTATTTTTATTTATTTCTTCAACATTCGCTAACTCTGAAGCGAACGATTGTTGTTGTGCGACCTGGACAAGTATTTTCTCAGCTTCTTGGAGAAATTCTGCTTCTATGATTTGTCTGTTGACCTGGGTTGGTGCTCTGCATGCCTGCTTCTGCTTCTGTGCAGGTACAGCGGGCTTCTTGCGCCAGTCTGGGTCCTTTTCAGCGTTTTTTCTCGTCCGTTTATAGGACGTTATCTCTGTTCTATTTTTGCAAAGAGATATAAAACGCAGAACTGTGGCGGTCGCACGAAGCAGTCGCTCCCATCTGGAGAATCTGCTTGGCTCTGGAACGGCTTCTATGAAGCTCTTCTTGTCCCCTTCTGTGACAACGAAAGTTTTTTCTTCTCCCGTGTCGTTTGTAGTCGGAGGTTTCTCTGTGGGCCATAATTCGGGCCCAAGAGACAAAAAACTCGGCCCGCAGTACCACTCGTGGTCCGAGTTGAACCGCAGTGGCACGTCACGGGTTGCTGCATCAGCGATGTTCATCTTGGTGGGTATCCATCGCCAATCTTCGACTTTGCTATTGTCTTCAATAGCAGCTATTCGGTGAGCAACGAAAGGTTTGTATACTCTCGCTCCTCTTCTAATCCAGGTCAGTACGGTCTTGCTATCTGACCAATACGTTACTGACGTGGGCTTGCAGTCGTGTTCACTCATCACTGCTGCGGCTACGCGGGTTCCCAATACCGCGGCCTGAAGTTCGAGTCTCGGTATCGAAAGCAGTTTCAGTGGGGCCACCCGCGCTTTCGCCATAACAAGGCTTATTAAGTGCTTGCCTTCCACGGTCGTGGCCCGCCAGTATATAGCGGTAGCATATGCCATCTCGCTTGCATCAGTGAACACATGCACCTGCATTTCTATAGCGTCGCTATATCCAGGATAGCATCTTGGTACGCTAACGTTTTTTAGTTGGCGTAAATGTTGTACCCAAATTTTCCATTGTAATGCTAGGTCAACATCTAGCCTCTGATCCCAGTCGACGCCTCGCCTCCATGCTTCTTGCAATATTTGCTTCGCCTTGATGGTTACTGGCGAGGCGAGTCCGAGTGGGTCGTATAGCGACGCTACTATTCTGAGCGCCTCTCGCTTGGTGGGCGCCTCTCGGTCCAAGATACCCTCAGGCAGACGCGCGAGTGTGAGGTTGAAACCCAGCGTGTCTTCGCCTGGCCTCCATATGAGGCCGAGTATCTTTTCCGACGTATCTATATCTCCAATGGATACCATCTCAGTTTGTATGTGCGATGGGTCCATTTTTTCTAGGAGCTGCGAGCTATTTGAAACCCATTTCTTGAGTTCAAACCTCGCCTGTAAGTGTATTTTTCGCACCATACTAGCGACTTCTGCCGCCTTCTCGATAGTTCTATAACTATCTAGGTAGTCATCCATATAATGACTACGTAGTATAGCATCCACAGCTTCAGGGTGCTTCTCTATATATTTGTTTGCGTTCCAGTTCTTTGCAAAAATTGCTGTGCAAGGCGAACTGGCTGCGCCGAAAATGATGGACGTCATTCTATATTCTTCTGGCGCTCCTTCTCTGCGGTTTCCCCTCCACAGGTAGCGAAGCGCGTCTCGGTCTTGGCTCCGCACCTTCACTTGCATGAACATCTCCGCTATGTCACCGGTTATTGCGACGCAGTGGCGGCGAAACCGCATCATTACGCCTGGCAGCGACTGTAATAGGTCGGGCCCAGTTAACAGGAAGTCATTCAGTGACATTCCTCTCGATTTGGCGGCAGCGTCATGTACGATGCGAAGTTTGTCTGGCTTCATTGGGTTGAAGACATCGAAGTGTGGGAGGTACCAAGTTTTGCCCGGCGTGCTAATTGCGGGTGCCCTTTCAGCGTACCCTTTCGCAATTAGCGAGTCCATCTGGTCTGAGTATCTTCTTAGAAGTTCCTGGTTCTTGTCCAGCTTCTTTTCTGTTGAGACGAGCCTCTTCAGAGCTGTCTCAAAGCTATCTGGCATCTCAGCATGCTCATTACGCCAAAGCATGGCGGTTTCGATGTGTCCATTCTCTAATTGGACAGTTGATCGATTCAAAATGTCCTCTGCCCTTCTTGCTGGGTCAGAGGCGGGTCGCTGTGGGTTTATGCACAACGATTCTATGGCGAAATGTTCGCGCAACTGATGATCCAAATTGTCATCAGTTGTTATTCTATTGACATGATGTACTTGTTGTCGTAGTAAACTACTGTGCGCGCCATGTAGTGTCCAACCCATTGCTGTAAGTGACGCAATTGGTTGGTGTCTTGGACCTCTGCGAATCTCGCTGGCCAATAACAAATGCCAGTTGTCTTGGCCGACGAGTATTTTTGGCACGCCATTGTTGTACATCAACTCTTTTCTCAAGTCGGTTAAATGCTTGCAGCGTGCGACAACCCTATCGCTCACTGTTTGTTTTGCCAAGCTGAGTTTAGGTATAGTACGTGCTTTAAATTGTACCCTTCTCTCTTGCGGGCTAACCAGCGTCACCTTGACTCTTCTTGAGCATGGGGTGGTGAGCATGGTGTTGCCTATCGCACCGATCTTGAGCGGGTCCACAGGGCCCTCTGCCCCGACTTGCCTCGCGATGTCTTCATCCATCAGCGAAACGGTGGACCCATCGTCTAGGAGAGCGTATGTTGCTACCTCTCCCGCCGGTCCGATTACCCGGACCGGCACTATCTTGAGGTACGCCTGGCTCGATGGTGACCCGAAACTGGCCACCGTTTCCTGAGGATCCTTGCGGGATTCAGGAACATCGGGCTTCTTGTTGGCTTCCCTCTGCTGTTGCTTCTTCCTATGAAGAAGCCGATGGTGCGTATCTCTGCACCCGTCTTGGCCACACTGTTTTCTCTTACAAGTGTGGTTGCCTCGTCGATGTTGAAGGCAGCGATAACATAGATTGTGTTTTTTCGCTAGCTCCCATCTTTTCTCGACAGCTACGCCCCTGAATTGTGCACATCCAGTGGCGTAGTGATGTCCCACGTCGCAAACACGGCATTTTCCTACCGGTTGGTCCGTAGCTATATGCGTCCTTTGTGTGACGCGTCTGTTGGTGTTCGCCTCGGCCGAAGCGATGCCTTCGGGTGGGGCGAATGGACTACAGAAGTGTGCCTGTTCAGATATAAAATTACTGAACAATGAAATATCTGGCACCGATTGGTACTTCTCCGAATATGATCGGTACCATTGTGCTCGTAGCGAATTGGGTAACTTCTCTGTTAACAATCGCATAAGCTCCGCGTTCATAAGGTAATGACCCTTTTTTAACGCGCGGAGCGTGACTACAGCACCTCTTACGCGACTTGCAAACGCGCAGATGTCTCTTGGTGACTCACTGCAGCGCGGCAGTCCGCGTAATCTATCTGTTTCAGCTTGCGCTATGGAGTCTGGACGGCCGAACTGCAGCTCGAGTTCCTTCATGATGTCATCGGGCCTGGCATGTCCGATGAGTTCTGAGCTGACGGTTTCCATTGCACGTCCATGTAAGCTTCTCCTCAGCCTCGCTGTATTCTCGATGTCCGTAAAGTACGCTCGAGTTGTCTCATATATGGCCCGAAATGATAGCCATTCAGTATGAGAACCATTGAAATTCGGCAATGTCATGACGAATTTCGACGCAGAGGGGTTCGGTTGGTCCCGCTGTTCTATTTTCCTGTCGGCTAGCGACGCTATAGCGGACGTCAACTCCGTCAAGAATGGACGGAGACTATCCCTCTGACCTCCTGTACACTCAGCTGACGCTGCAACTGGAGGCTTTCGCACTTCTCTCTCCTTAGGATGCTGACCTTCTATTTGCGATTTGGTGGCGGCCGCAGTCAGGGGTCTATGCATAGAATTTCTGGTTCCCCCTTCAACGACGTTATCCTCCTTCTCAGGCTGAGGTTCTGGTGCCTCTTCTAGCCATGAACGCACGTACTCGTCATTCGAGTTTCTGTCATCCAAGTATTCAGCTTCGGAACCCTCTTCCTCCGCTCTCTGAAGTGCCAGTTGTGCAAGCTCCAACTTAATTTTGAGTAAGTCTTCGCGAGCTTTGTCTATGTTTTTTCGTGACCGAGTCACTCTAGTTGACGGCGGACGGCTATGTTCGATACGGGCGTCACCCCGGGTAGTCATCGGCATCGCTGTACGTTTGTCTTCTTCGGAAATCTTCTCTTTCTGAGAAGGTTTCAATGTTGTGTCTGAAGCTCCTTCTAATCTGGTTACTCTGGTAGAAACCGCTTGATCAGTTTCTATTGGTTGATGCGTCGGAGTGCTTTCAGTTTGAGGCGCTAGATGGCGCTGCTCGTCCGACGGCTCGGTCCCTTCGGTTGTGGAAGGTGAACACGGCGGCAGCTCATGTCTGATGCCAACTGGCTGATCCAACTCCACGGTCCATGCCTCCGGCGTCTTGCCTTTGGATCTGGTTATCGGCATTGTTGTTGAAATATTTTCTTTTGAAAACTCGAAGTTAGTTTTCAAAGATAAGTCCCAGTTCCGGGCTTCAGCGTTCAAACCGACGATCTCCAGAAGTTAACCTCCACTTCGATTGACTATAATTCAATCTTCAAATAAAAAATCACTAAAAACTTACGGTCAGTGATAAGTCTTCAGGAAACTTCAGGCATTTGCTATACAAGTTTATTTTTCCCATAAACGTGTATGTTCTATTTGATTGACTATAATTCAATCAAATTCTAAATCACCGAAAAGTCAAGGTTACTTTTCGGTGGTGATGCTTCATGAACTGCTTGTCCAAAGCATCAGAGCCGTGCATCAATCTTCCGAGCACGTATCTTGCTTGATTGAAGAAAATTCAATCTTCAAATAAATCACCGAAACGTCAAAGTTATTTTCAGTGATAGTGCTTCAGGAACCGCATAGTCAGTACATCCGAAACGTATCTAAGTCTTCAGAGTACGTTTCTTCCATTCACTGACGAAAATTCAGTCTTCAAAATTTTCCTGAAAACATAGGGGTTGTTTTCAGTCATAAGGCTTCAGGAATTATTCTTCAATCATCAAGGATGCACATCAGCCTTCTAAACGCACGTCTTGTATTTTTCTGACGGGCGCTCGTTTTTTAAACAAATCGCTAAAAACATAAGGGTAGTTTTCAGCGATAAGTCTTCAGGAACTATTCTTGGGGCTTCAAGGATGCGCATCTGTCTTCATACAGCATTTTGCGGCTCACAGAAAATTTCTTCTATTTTCTTACAATTATTGAAAAAATAGGGTATTTTCAATAACTGTCTCCAGAATTTTACCTCTTGGATCCAGCGGCAAATAGGGCACGCAGGACTTGTTCCCTGCAGTGCACGTCGATTTTTGGTTTATTTGTGAAATTAATTTCTCCAAAATTCGAAAAATTAATTCCACCACTGTTTCTTCCTGACGTCCTGGGGCGCTCCAGACTTCGAATTTCGGCTCGAACGGGTCAACGTTGTGTTGCACGTAGCCGACTTAATATGCAGGCACCCAGTTGTTTTTTCTGGATCTACTGTTCCCGACGTCCTGGGGCTCTCCAGGCTCCAAAATTCGGCTCGATAGGACCATTAAATGTGCAGGACGTAGCGTGTTCATTGGCCCCGAGAAAAGAAGGGCGTAAACCTTCTGGCCATTGCCGCTGAACGCCCCATCCACATCAACGAAAACAAAGGTTCTTGGATGCCTAGCTGCAGCAGTGACGTAGGGTTGCAAATCGACTCTAACGATTCAACGATGTGTTGGCTGTACTTGAGTTATTTCCAGATTCCGGGTTGCCTACTTCTGGATCAGCACTCCTGGTGTCCAGGTTCCGAGGTTCAGCTCGACAGGATCGAAAAGGGATGTCTTCATAAGGGTTGAAGTCGATGAATTAAATGAAACACTAAGTTATTCAGTACACGGCACGATTCTAGGGCTCTCAACAATTTCTGAGACTTGATTCTATATAAGAATTACTTCTTATTTACTAAGACAAGTACAAGCGACTAGCTTTGGATGACTACAAATTCTATTTTGGGCCCGGGGGTTCTTTATACCCTCGCATCGTGCCATTATTGAGAGCCCCGCAAATTCTCGCCGAAAATAATTTTTATTTATGTAAAAAACCCTTATACATATTTGGTAAATAGGGTTACCGCACCCCTTCCATGGTGCTATCAATAGCTGGATTCCTTCGTACTGTAACACAGTAACGCCCCCTATCTATGTATCTAATCAATATACCTAATTTCCAGGTATTGATAGCTTCCCTAGACTATTTCCATGAAATAAAAGGACAATTCCCTTTATTTCCCAGTTAAAACCTTAATAGTTTTCAACCTAGCCTAAGGATATCTATAGGTTGGGTTGACCTGCTGGTGCCAATAGCAGGCTGTCTGTTGACGTCTAGAAAAAGCTTATTTTCGGGAATCTTCTATGGGATATCATCCCTTATGTAATGAATCTATAAATTCCTAAGTCATTTCACCGACTTTAGGACTTCCTACTTAGGCTAACCAGACAATCACCGCCTATTATGGGGATTCTGGTAGCCAATAGACCACACTTTACATTTCTAGTGTTTATGTAAGTCTATCTAGGTCATATGCACATAAGGTGCCTTGATATGTACAAATTTGATAGCCGGTCACTTTCTTTGCGCCCAGCTATCAGAGAAATTAGATATAAAAACACTAATAAGATTGGGACGACACGATGGTGCGTTTAACGGGCCATCGGGAGGTCCCCAAAAATTCCTTGTTTTCGGAATTCCCAGGGGTGTATAGTCCCGGGAAATGCCAAAAACTGACTAAAAATTACATTTCCAGAAACCTATTTTCCGGAATTGTACTTAAACTACTTGAGCGATTTTCGCTCCAAAGTGATGGCTTGGTAGCTAGTCCAGCAAGCCATCCGAAAGTACTTACACCATGAGTACATCTATTCCCTTCATGGAGTTATTCCACCTGAAGGGTCTACAAATTTCAACGTTTTACGTTGTTTACATTTTTCACGACTGCTTATCTCGTTGACTATCCAAGCGATTCTTCCCATCTAGAAACCGCCTGGAAGCCCTTTTAGCAAGCTTTCCAATGGTAGTACTTTTACCAGTACACCTATATGTTTCTAGGTACTTAGGGCACCTAAAACCGTAAGCGATTGCCAAAACCCAGATAAACAGCAGTTTTTCTATTATATACTGACTTGATATCTCAAGTAAATGGGCTTTATATAAAAGACTACGCTAACTATGAGGTGTATATAGGCTTCCTGTCTCGGTCTAGGTCCCCCATATACCCTAAAATGACCTAAAACCATATATTTGGTGTTTGAGATATCAAGTCAATATTCCTATTTACATAGCAGAAACTATGTGGTCTTCACATAGTTTCATCATTATGTACTGATTTCATGTCCAGTACATAGGATAAGCCCTTAAAAACATGATTTTAATTACTATAATATTTTCGAAAACCACCAAAACTATATATATCGTGTGGTTCCCTCTCCCGGTTCATTCGGAACTAATCCGTCGTCGAGCACAGACGTATCGTATGACAGAAATTTATGTTTTTTACTATGATAACTCTTATCAGTATGCTTTCTAATGATTTTACTCTGTTAAGGGTGAACTATTGAACCCTATAACATACTGACAAACACTAAAAACATTATACTACTATCTCAAAAAATGTAGGTAAAATTTTAGTATAAATATAAACGTGCCTCTAAAATTCATTTTAGTATCAGGTGGCGCGCCGTGGTAAGCAGACATGTCTACACATACAAACTTCAATTTCTATGAACCATTTAGTATGGTTGATGACGCTTCGTCGCGAACAGTAGGTGTAGCGTAGGTGTTGGGTAGGTGTAGGGTAGCTGTAGGGTTGGTGTAGGGTAGGTGTAGGGTAGGTGTAGGGTAGGTGTAGGGTAGGTGTAGGGTAGGTGTAGGGTAGGTGTAGGGTAGGTGTAGGGTAGGTGTAGGGTTGGTGTAGGGTAGGTGTAGGGTAGGTGTAGGGTAGGTGTAGGGTAGGTGTAGGGTAGGTGTAGGGTAGGTGTAGGGTAGGTGTAGGGTAGGTGTAGGGTAGGTGTAGGGTAGGTGTAGGGTAGGTGTAGGGTAGGTGTAGGGTAGGTGTAGGGTAGGTGTAGGGTAGGTGTAGGGTAGGTGTAGGGTAGGTGTAGGGTAGGTGTAGGGTAGGTGTAGGGTAGGTGTAGGGTAGGTGTAGGGTAGGTGTAGGGTAGGTGTAGGGTAGGTGTAGGGTAGGTGTAGGGTAGGTGTAGGGTAGGTGTAGGGTAGGTGTAGTGTAGGTGTAGGGTAGCTGTAGGGTAGGTGTAGTGTAGGTGTAGGGTAAGTTAAGGTATACTTCTCAAAAACACGACGAAACCGCGAGCTGCTTGCAGCTCGCGCACCAAGCAAATACTAGTTATATTATATAAAGCTGGATTACCACTCACTGACTGACTCACTCATTGACATAATTGTTCTCCCAGGATGGTGGAGGGGGAGGTGGGTATATTTTGACAGATTCGTAAACAAGTAACTCCCGTGAGTATGGGAAAAGTGCCAAACCTCCCCTTTTCCTCCCCCCTCCTCCCCCCCTCTATCGTATCTCGGAAACTAAGGTACCCGTAGAATGTTTTTTTTACGGATTCGTTTAGAGGAGGCTCGGAAAAGTAAAAACCATTTTTCAAAGTTGACCCCCTCGCCCCCCTTCTCCCCCCCTTTAAGCGGATCTCGGAAGTTGAGAGGCTTGGAACATTTCTTTTTTCAGATTCATATAAAGGGGCAATGCTTTAGTCACAAACAAACCATTTTTCAAGTTGACCCCCTTGCCCCCCTTCTCCCCCTCCCCCCCCCCCCGTTTTGGCGAATCTTTTTTTCGTGTTTTTTTTACGGATTCGTTTAGAGGAGGCTCGGAAAAGTAAAAACCATTTTTCAAAGTTGACTCCCTCGCCCCCCTTCTCCCCCCCTATAAGCGGATCTCGGAAGTTGAGAGACTTAGAACATTTCTTTTTTCAGATTCATATAAAGGGGCAATGCTATAGTCACAAACAAACCATTTTTCAAAGTTGACCCCCTTGCCCCCCTTCTCCCCCCTTCCCCCCCCGTTTTGCCGAATCTTTTTTTTTTGTTTTTTTTACGGATTCAGCGTAGGGATCCCGAGTGGAGCGAACCTACGAGACCGAGTGCAGCGCAGGGGGGAGGTGGCGAGCGAAGCGAGCCGGCGACCTCCATAGCGTTACGAAGGTTGAGTGGGTGAAGAGAAACTCAGTGCCTGGCGACGACAAGCAAACATTAGGGTTATGTTTTTTGGAACAAGTAGGTGTAGGGTAGGTGTAGGGTAGGTGTAGGGTAGGTGTAGGGTAGGTGTAGTGTAGGTGTAGGGTAGGTGTAGGGTAGGTGTAGGGTAGGTGTAGGGTAGGTGTAGGGTAGGTGTAGGGTAGGTGTAGGGTAGGTGTAGGGTAGGTGTAGGGTAGGTGTAGGGTAGGTGTAGGGTAGGTGTAGGGTAGGTGTAGGATAGGTGTAGGGTAGGTGTAGGGTAGGTGTAGGGTAGGTGTAGGGTAGGTGTAGGGTAGGTGTAGGGTAGGTGTAGGGTAGGTGTAGGGTAGGTGTAGGGTAGGTGTAGGGTAGGTGTAGGGTAGGTGTAGGGTAGGTGTAGGGTAGGTGTAGGGTAGGTGTAGGGTAGGTGTAGGGTAGGTGTAGGGTAGGTGTAGGGTAGGTGTAGGGTAGGTGTAGGGTAGGTGTAGGGTAGGTGTAGGGTAGGTGTAGGGTAGGTGTAGGGTAGGTGTAGGGTAGGTGTAGGGTAGGTGTAGGGTAGGTGTAGGGTAGGTGTAGGGTAGGTGTAGGGTAGGTGTAGGGTAGGTGTAGGGTAGGTGTAGGGTAGGTGTAGGGTAGGTGTAGGGTAGGTGTAGGGTAGGTGTAGGGTAGGTGTAGGGTAGGTGTAGGGTAGGTGTAGGGTAGGTGTAGGGTAGGTGTAGGGTAGGTGTAGGGTAGGTGTAGGGTAGGTGTAGGGTAGGTGTAGGGTAGGTGTAGGGTAGGTGTAGGGTAGGTGTAGGGTAGGTGTAGGGTAGGTGTAGGGTAGGTGTAGGGTAGGTGTAGGGTAGGTGTAGGGTAGGTGTAGGGTAGGTGTAGGGTAGGTGTAGGGTAGGTGTAGGGTAGGTGTAGGGTAGGTGTAGGGTAGGTGTAGGGTAGGTGTAGGGTAGGTGTAGGGTAGGTGTAGGGTAGGTGTAGGGTAGGTGTAGGGTAGGTGTAGGGTAGGTGTAGGGTAGGTGTAGGGTAGGTGTAGGGTAGGTGTAGGGTAGGTGTAGGGTAGGTGTAGGGTAGGTGTAGGGTAGGTGTAGGGTAGGTGTAGGGTAGGTGTAGGGTAGGTGTAGGGTAGGTGTAGGGTAGGTGTAGGGTAGGTGTAGGGTAGGTGTAGGGTAGGTGTAGGGTAGGTGTAGGGTAGGTGTAGGGTAGGTGTAGGGTAGGTGTAGGGTAGGTGTAGGGTAGGTGTAGGGTAGGTGTAGGGTAGGTGTAGGGTAGGTGTAGGGTAGGTGTAGGGTAGGTGTAGGGTAGGTGTAGGGTAGGTGTAGGGTAGGTGTAGGGTAGGTGTAGGGTAGGTGTAGGGTAGGTGTAGGGTAGGTGTAGGGTAGGTGTAGGGTAGGTGTAGGGTAGGTGTAGGGTAGGTGTAGGGTAGGTGTAGGGTAGGTGTAGGGTAGGTGTAGGGTAGGTGTAGGGTAGGTGTAGGGTAGGTGTAGGGTAGGTGTAGGGTAGGTGTAGGGTAGGTGTAGGGTAGGTGTAGGGTAGGTGTAGGGTAGGTGTAGGGTAGGTGTAGGGTAGGTGTAGGGTAGGTGTAGGGTAGGTGTAGGGTAGGTGTAGGGTAGGTGTAGGGTAGGTGTAGGGTAGGTGTAGGGTAGGTGTAGGGTAGGTGTAGGGTAGGTGTAGGGTAGGTGTAGGGTAGGTGTAGGGTAGGTGTAGGGTAGGTGTAGGGTAGGTGTAGGGTAGGTGTAGGGTAGGTGTAGGGTAGGTGTAGGGTAGGTGTAGGGTAGGTGTAGGGTAGGTGTAGGGTAGGTGTAGGGTAGGTGTAGGGTAGGTGTAGGGTAGGTGTAGGGTAGGTGTAGGGTAGGTGTAGGGTAGGTGTAGGGTAGGTGTAGGGTAGGTGTAGGGTAGGTGTAGGGTAGGTGTAGGGTAGGTGTAGGGTAGGTGTAGGGTAGGTGTAGGGTAGGTGTAGGGTAGGTGTAGGGTAGGTGTAGGGTAGGTGTAGGGTAGGTGTAGGGTAGGTGTAGGGTAGGTGTAGGGTAGGTGTAGGGTAGGTGTAGGGTAGGTGTAGGGTAGGTGTAGGGTAGGTGTAGGGTAGGTGTAGGGTAGGTGTAGGGTAGGTGTAGGGTAGGTGTAGGGTAGGTGTAGGGTAGGTGTAGGGTAGGTGTAGGGTAGGTGTAGGGTAGATGTAGGGTAGGTGTAGGGTAGGTGTAGGGTAGGTGTAGAGTAGGTGTAGGGTAGTTGTAGGGTAGGTGTAGGGTAGGTGTAGGGTAGGTGTAGGGTAGGTGTAGAGTAGGTGTAGGGTAGTTGTAGGGTAGGTGTAGGGTAGGTGTAGGGTAGGTGTAGGGTAGGTTAAGGAATACTTCTCAAAAACACGACAAAGCCGCGAGCTGCTTGCAGCTCGCGCACCAAGCAAATACTAGTTATATTATATAAAACTGCATTACCACTGACTCACTGACTCACTCACTCACTGACATAATTGTTCTCCCAGATGGTGGATGGGGAGGTGGGTATATTTTGACAGATTCGTAAACAAGTAACTCCCGCGAGTATGGGAAAAGTGCCAAACCTCCCCTTTTCCCCCCCCCTCCTCCCCCCCTCTATCGTTTCTCGGAAACTAAGATACCCGTATTTTTTGTTTTTTACGGATTCGTTTAGAGGAGGCTCGGAAAAGTAAAGACCATTTTTCAAAATTGACCCCCTCGCCCGCCTTCTCCCCCCCTTTAAGCGGATCTCGGAAGTTGAGAGACTTGGAACATTTATTTTTTCAGATTCATATAAAGGGGCAATGCTATAGTCACAAACGAACCAGTTTTCAAAGTTGACCCCCTTGCCCCCCTTCTCCCCCCTCCCCCCCGATTTGGCTAATCTTTTTTTTTTGTTTTTTTTTACGGATTCGTTTAGAGGAGGCTCGGAAAAGTAAAAACCATTTTTCAAAGTTGACCCCCTCGCCCCCCTTCTCCCCCCATTTAAGTGGATCTCGGAAGTTGGAACATTTGGAACATTTATTTTTTCAGATTCATATAAAGGGGCAATGCTATAGTCACAAACAAACCATTTTTCAAAGTTGACCGAGTTGACCCCCTCGCCCCCCTTCTCACCCCCTTTAAGCGGATCTCGAAAGTTGGAACATTTGGAACATTTCTTTTTTCATATTCATATAAAGGGCCAATGCTATAGTCACAAACAAACCATTTTTCAAAGTTGACCCCCTTGCCCCCCTCCCCCCCCGTTTTGGCGAATCTTTTTTTTTCATTTTTTTTTACGGATTCAGCGTAGGGATCCCGAGTGGAGCGAACCTACGAGACCGAGTGCAGCGCAGGGGGAGGTGGCGAGCGAAGCGAGTCGGCGACCTCCGTAGCGTAACGAAGGTTGAGTGGGTGAAGTGAAACTCAGTGCCTGGCGACGACAAGCAAACATTTGGGTTATGTTTTTTGGAACAAAGTGTAGGGTAGGTGAAGGGTAGGTGTAGGGTAGGTGTAGGGTAGGTGTAGGGTAGGTGTAGGGTAGGTGTAGGGTAGGTGTAGGGTAGGTGTAGGGTAGGTGTAGGGTAGGTATAGGGTAGGTGTAGGGTAGGTGTAGGGTAGGTGTAGGGTAGGTGTAGGGTAGGTGTAGGGTAGGTGTAGGGTAGGTGTAGGGTAGGTGTAGGGTAGGTGTAGGGTAGGTGTAGGGTAGGTGTAGGGTAGGTGTAGGGTAGGTGTAGGGTAGGTGTAGGGTAGGTGTAGGGTAGGTGTAGGGTAGGTGTAGGGTAGGTGTAGGGTAGGTGTAGGGTAGGTGTAGGGTAGGTGTAGGGTAGGTGTAGGGTAGGTGTAGGGTAGGTGTAGGGTAGGTGTAGGGTAGGTGTAGGGTAGGTGTAGGGTAGGTGTAGGGTAGGTGTAGGGTAGGTGTAGGGTAGGTGTAGGGTAGGTGTAGGGTAGGTGTAGGGTAGGTGTAGGGTAGGTGTAGGGTAGGTGTAGGGTAGGTGTAGGGTAGGTGTAGGGTAGGTGTAGGGTAGGTGTAGGGTAGGTGTAGGGTAGGTGTAGGGTAGGTGTAGGGTAGGTGTAGGGTAGGTGTAGGGTAGGTGTAGGGTAGGTGTAGGGTAGGTGTAGGGTAGGTGTAGGGTAGGTGTAGGGTAGGTGTAGGGTAGGTGTAGGGTAGGTGTAGGGTAGGTGTAGGGTAGGTGTAGGGTAGGTGTAGGGTAGGTGTAGGGTAGGTGTAGGGTAGGTGTAGGGTAGGTGTAGGGTAGGTGTAGGGTAGGTGTAGGGTAGGTGTAGGGTAGGTGTAGGGTAGGTGTAGGGTAGGTGTAGGGTAGGTGTAGGGTAGGTGTAGGGTAGGTGTAGGGTAGGTGTAGGGTAGGTGTAGGGTAGGTGTAGGGTAGGTGTAGGGTAGGTGTAGGGTAGGTGTAGGGTAGGTGTAGGGTAGGTGTAGGGTAGGTGTAGGGTAGGTGTAGGGTAGGTGTAGGGTAGGTGTAGGGTAGGTGTAGGGTAGGTGTAGGGAAGGTGTAGGGTAGGTGTAGGGTAGGTGTAGGGTAGGTGTAGGGTAGGTGTAGGGTAGGTGTAGGGTAGGTGTAGGGTAGGTGTAGGGTAGGTGTAGGGTAGGTGTAGGGTAGGTGTAGGTAGGTGGGACAACAACACGCGGGTGTAGGTTCAACAACACGCGAGCTGCTTGCAGCTCGCGCACCAAGCAAATACTAGTTATATTATATAAAACTGCATTACCACTCACTGACTGACTCATTGACATAATTGTTCTCCTAGATGGTGGAGGGGGAGGTGGGTATATTTTGACAGATTCGTAAACAAGTAACTCCCGCGAGTATGGGAAAAGTGCCAAACCTCCCCTTTTCCCCCCCCCTCCTACCCCCCTCTATCGTATCTCGGAAACTAAGGTACCCGTATTTTTTGTTTTTTACGGATTCGTTTAGAGGAGGCTCGGAAAAGTAAAACCCAATTTTCAAATTGACCCCCGCGCCCCCCTTCTCCCCCCCTTTAAGCGGATCTCGAAAGTTGAGAGACTTGGAACATTTCTTTTTCCAGATTCATATAAAGGGGCAATGCTATAGTCACAAACGAACCAGTTTTCAAAGTTGACCCCCTTGCCCCCCTTCTCCCCCCCCCCCCCCCCGTTTTGGCGAATCTTTTTTTTTTGTTTTTTTTACGGATTCAGCGTTTTGATCCCGAGTGGAGCGAACCTACGAGACCGAGTGCAGCGCAGCGTAACGAAGGTTGAGTGGGTGAAGCGAAACTCAGTGCTTGGCGAGGACAAGCAAACATTAGGGTTATGTTTTTTGGAACAAAGTGTAGGGTAGGTGTAGGGTAGGTGTAGGGTAGGTGTAGGGTAGGTGTAGGGTAGGTGTAGGGTAGGTGTAGGGTAGGTGTAGGGTAGGTGTAGGGTAGGTGTAGGGTAGGTGTAGGGTAGGTGTAGGGTAGGTGTAGGGTAGGTGTAGGGTAGGTGTAGGGTAGGTGTAGGGTAGGTGTAGGGTAGGTGTAGGGTAGGTGTAGGGTAGGTGTAGGGTAGGTGTAGGGTAGGTGTAGGTAGGTGGGACAACAACACGCGGGTGTAGGTTCAACAACACGCGAGCTGCTTGCAGCTCGCGCACCAAGCAAATACTAGTTATTATACTATATAAAACTGCATTACCACTGACTGACTGACTCACTGACTCATTGACATAATTGTTCTCCCAGATGGTGGAGGGGAAGGTGGGTATATTTTTACAGATTCGTAAACAAGTGACTCTCGCGAGTTTGGGAAAAGTCCCAAACCTCCCCTTTTCCTCCCCCCTCCTCCCCCCCTCTATCGTATCTCGGAAACTAAGGTACCCGTAGTATGTTTTTTTTACGGATTCGTTTAGAGGAGGCTCGGAAAAGTAAAAACCATTTTTCAAATTTGACCCCCTCGCCCCCCTTCTCCCCCCCTTTAAGCGGATCTCGAAAGTTGAGAGACTTGGAACATTTCTTTTTTCAGATTCATATAAAGGGGCAACGCTATAGTCACAAACGAACCAGTTTTCAAAGTTGACCCCCTTGCCCCCCTTCTCCCCCCTCCCCCCCCGTTTTGGCGAATCTTTTTTATTTTATTTTTTTACGGATTCGTTTAGAGGAGGCTCGGAAAAGTAAAGACCATTTTACAAAGTTGACCTCCTCGCCCCCCTTCTCCCCCCCTTTAAGCGGATCTCGGAAGTTGAGAGACTTGGAACATTTCTTTTTTCAGATTCATATAAAGGGGCAACGCTATAGTCACAAACGAACCAGTTTTCAAAGTTGACCCCCTTGCCCCCCTTCTCCCCCCTCCCCCCCCGTTTTGGCGAATCTTTTTTTTTTGTTTTTTTTTATGGATTCAGCGTAGGGATCCCGAGTGAAGCGAATCTACGAGACCGAGTGCAGCGCAGGGGGGAGGTGGCGAGCGAAGCGAGCCGGCGACCTCCGTAGCGTAACGAAGGTTGAGTGGGTGAAGCGAAACTCAGTGCCTGGCGACGACAAGCAAACATTAGGGTTATGTTTTTTGGAACAAAGTGTAGGGTAGGTTTAGGGTAGGTGTAGGGTAGGTGTAGGGTAGGTGTAGGGTAGGTGTAGGGTAGGTGTAGGGTAGGTGTAGGGTAGGTGTAGGGTAGGTGTAGGGTAGGTGTAGGGTAGGTGTAGGGTAGGTGTAGGGTAGGTGTAGGGTAGGTGTAGGGTGGGTGTAGGGTAGGTGTAGGGTAGGTGTAGGGTAGGTGTAGGGTAGGTGTAGGGTAGGTGTAGGGTAGGTGTAGGGTAGGTGTAGGGTAGGTGTAGGGTAGGTGTAGGGTAGGTGTAGGGTAGGTGTAGGGTAGGTGTAGGGTAGGTGTAGGGTAGGTGTAGGGTAGGTGTAGGGTAGGTGTAGGGTAGGTGTAGGGTAGGTGTAGGGTGGGTGTAGGGTAGGTGTAGGGTAGGTGTAGGGTAGGTGTAGGGTAGGTGTAGGGTAGGTGTAGGGTAGGTGTAGGGTAGGTGTAGGGTAGGTGTAGGGTAGGTGTAGGGTAGGTGTAGGGTAGGTGTAGGGTAGGTGTAGGGTAGGTGTAGGGTAGGTGTAGGGTAGGTGTAGGGTAGGTGTAGGGTAGGTGTAGGGTAGGTGTAGGGTAGGTGTAGGGTAGGTGTAGGGTAGGTGTAGGGTAGGTGTAGGGTAGGTGTAGGGTAGGTGTAGGGTAGGTGTAGGGTAGGTGTAGGGTAGGTGTAGGGTAGGTGTAGGGTAGGTGTAGGGTAGGTGTAGGGTAGGTGTAGGGTAGGTGTAGGGTAGGTGTAGGGTAGGTGTAGGGTAGGTGTAGGGTAGGTGTAGGGTAGGTGTAGGGTAGGTGTAGGGTAGGTGTAGGGTAGGTGTAGGGTAGGTGTAGGGTAGGTGTAGGGTAGGTGTAGGGTAGGTGTAGGGTAGGTGTAGGGTAGGTGTAGGGTAGGTGTAGGGTAGGTGTAGGGTAGGTGTAGGGTAGGTGTAGGGTAGGTGTAGGGTAGGTGTAGGGTAGGTGTAGGGTAGGTGTAGGGTAGGTGTAGGGTAGGTGTAGGGTAGGTGTAGGGTAGGTGTAGGGTAGGTGTAGGGTAGGTGTAGGGTAGGTGTAGGGTAGGTGTAGGGTAGGTGTAGGGTAGGTGTAGGGTAGGTGTAGGGTAGGTGTAGGGTAGGTGTAGGGTAGGTGTAGGGTAGGTGTAGGGTAGGTGTAGGGTAGGTGTAGGGTAGGTGTAGGGTAGGTGTAGGGTAGGTGTAGGGTAGGTGTAGGGTAGGTGTAGGGTAGGTGTAGGGTAGGTGTAGGGTAGGTATAGGGTAGGTTTAGGGTAGGTGTAGGGTAGGTGTAGGGTAGGTTTAGGGTAGGTGAAGGGTAGGTGTAGGGTAGGTGTAGGGTAGGTGTAGGGTAGGTGTAGGGTAGGTGTAGGGTAGGTGTAGGGTAGGTGTAGGGTAGGTGTAGGGTAGGTGTAGGGTAGGTGTAGGGTAGGTGTAGGGTAGGTGTAGGGTAGGTGTAGGGTAGGTGTAGGGTAGGTGTAGGGTAGGTGTAGGGTAGGTGTAGGGTAGGTGTAGGGTAGGTGTAGGGTAGGTGTAGGGTAGGTGTAGGGTAGGTGTAGGGTAGGTTAAGGAATACTTCTCAAAAACACGACAAAGCCGCGAGCTGCTTGCAGCTCGCGCACCAAGCAAATACTAGTTATACTATATAAAACTGCATTACCACTGACTCACTGACTGACTGACTCATTGACATAATTGTTCTCCCAGATGGTGGAGGGGGAGGTGGGTATATTTTGACAGATTCGTAAACAAGTAACTCCCGTGAGTATGGGAAAAGTGCCAAACCTCCCCTTTTCCCCCCCCCTCCTCCCCCCCTCTATCGTATCTCGGTAACTAAGGTACCCGTATTTTTTGTTTTTTACGGATTCGTTTAGAGGAGGCTCGGAAAAGTAAAAAGCATTTTTCAAAGTTGACCCCCTCGCCCCCCTTCTCCCCCCCTTTAAGCGGATCTCAAAAGTTGAGAGACCTGGAACATTTCTTTTTTCAGATTCATATAAAGGGGCAATGCTATAGGCACAAACAAACCATTTTTCAAAGTTGACCCCCTTGCCCCCCTTCTCCCCCCTCCCCCCCCGTTTTGGCGAATCTTTTTTTTTTGTTTTTTTTAAGGATTCGTTTAGAGGAGGCTCGCAAAAGTAAAAACCAGTTTTCAAAGTTGACCCCCTCGCCCCCCTTCTCCCCCCTTTAAGCGGATCTCGGAAGTTGAGAGACTTGGAACATTTCTTTTTTCAGATTCATATAAAGGGGCAATGCTATAGTCACAAACGAACCATTTTTCAAAGTTGACCCCCTTGCCCCCCTTCTCCCCCCTCCCCCCCCCCCGTTTTGGCGAATCTTTTTTTTTTGTTTTTTTTACGGATTCAGCGTAGGGATCCCGGCGACCTCCGTAGCGTAACGAAGGTTGAGTGGGTGAAGCGAAACTCAGTGCCTGGCGACGACAAGCAAACATTAGGGTTATGTTTTTTGGAACAAAGTGTAGGGTAGGTGTAGGGTAGGTGTAAGGTAGGTGTAGGGTAGGTGTAGGGTAGGTGTAGGGTAGGTGTAGGGTAGGTGTAGGGTAGGTGTAGGGTAGGTGTAGGGTAGGTGTAGGGTAGGTGTAGGGTAGGTGTAGGGTAGGTGTAGGGTAGGTGTAGGGTAGGTGTAGGGTAGGTGTAGGGTAGGTGTAGGGTAGGTGTAGGGTAGGTGTAGGGTAGGTGTAGGGTAGGTTAAGGAATACTTCTCAAAAACACGACGAAACCGCGAGCTGCTTGCAGCTCGCGCACCAAGCAAATACTAGTTATATTATATAAAGCTGGATTACCACTCACTGACTGACTCACTCATTGACATAATTGTTCTCCCAGATGGTGGATGGGGAGGTGGGTATATTTTGACAGATTCGTAAACAAGTAACTCCCGTGAGTATGGGAAAAGTCCCAAACCTCCCCTTTTCCCCCCCCTCCTTCCCCCCTCTATCGTATCTCGGAAACTAAGATACCCGTATTTTTTGTTTTTTACGGATTCGTTTAGAGGAGGCTCGGAAAAGTAAAACCATTTTTCAAAGTTGACCCCCTCGCCCCCCTTTTCCCCCCCTTTAAGCGGATCTCGGAAGTTGAGAGACTTGGAACATTTCTTTTTTCAGATTCATATAAAGGGGCAATGCTATAGTCACAAACAAACCATTTTTCAAAGTTGACCCCCTTGTCCCCCTTCTCCCCCCTCCCCCCCCCGTTTTGACGAATCTTTTTTTTTGTTTTTTTTACGGATTCGTTTAGAGGAGGCTCGGAAAAGTAAAAATCATTTTTCAAAGTTGACCCCCTCGCCCCCCTTCTCCCCCCCTTTAAGCGGATCTCGAAAGTTGGAACATTTGGAACAATTATTTTTTCATATTCATATAAAGGGGCAATGCTATAGTCACAAACAAACCATTTTTCAAAGTTTACCCCCTTGCCCCCCTTCTCCCCCCTCCCCCCCCCGTTTTGGCGAATCTTTTTTTTTGTTTTTTTTTACGGATTCAGCGTAGGGATCCCGAGGGGATCCCGAGAGGAGCGAACTTACGAGACCGAGTGCAGCGCAGGGGGGAGGTGGCGAGCGAAGCGAGCCGGCGACCTCCGTAGCGTAACGAAGGTTGAGTGGGTGAAGCGAAACTCAGTGCCTGGCGACGAATGCAAACATTAGGGTTATGTTTTTTGGAACAAAGTGTAGGGTAGGTGTAGGGTAGGTGTAGGGTAGGTGTAGGGTAGGTGTAGGGTAGGTGTAGGGTAGGTGTAGGGTAGGTGTAGGGTAGGTGTAGGGTAGGTGTAGGGTAGGTGTAGGGTAGGTGTAGGGTAGGTGTAGGGTAGGTGTAGGGTAGGTGTAGGGTAGGTGTAGGGTAGGTGTAGGGTAGGTGTAGGGTAGGTGTAGGGTAGGTGTAGGGTAGGTGTAGGGTAGGTGTAGGGTAGGTGTAGGGTAGGTGTAGGGTAGGTGTAGGGTAGGTGTAGGGTAGGTGTAGGGTAGGTGTAGGGTAGGTGTAGGGTAGGTGTAGGGTAGGTGTAGGGTAGGTGTAGGGTAGGTGTAGGGTAGGTGTAGGGTAGGTGTAGGGTAGGTGTAGGGTAGGTGTAGGGTAGGTGTAGGGTAGGTGTAGGGTAGGTGTAGGGTAGGTGTAGGGTAGGTGTAGGGTAGGTGTAGGGTAGGTGTAGGGTAGGTGTAGGGTAGGTGTAGGGTAGGTGTAGGGTAGGTGTAGGGTAGGTGTAGGGTAGGTGTAGGGTAGGTGTAGGGTAGGTGTAGGGTAGGTGTAGGGTAGGTGTAGGGTAGGTGTAGGGTAGGTGTAGGGTAGGTGTAGGGTAGGTGTAGGGTAGGTGTAGGGTAGGTGTAGGGTAGGTGTAGGGTAGGTGTAGGGTAGGTGTAGGGTAGGTGTAGGGTAGGTGTAGGGTAGGTGTAGGGTAGGTGTAGGGTAGGTGTAGGGTAGGTGTAGGGTAGGTGTAGGGTAGGTGTAGGGTAGGTGTAGGGTAGGTGTAGGGTAGGTGTAGGGTAGGTGTAGGGTAGGTGTAGGGTAGGTGTAGGGTAGGTGTAGGGTAGGTGTAGGGTAGGTGTAGGGTAGGTGTAGGGTAGGTGTAGGGTAGGTGTAGGGTAGGTGTAGGGTAGGTGTAGGGTAGGTGTAGGGTAGGTGTAGGGTAGGTGTAGGGTAGGTGTAGGGTAGGTGTAGGGTAGGTGTAGGGTAGGTGTAGGGTAGGTGTAGGGTAGGTGTAGGGTAGGTGTAGGGTAGGTGTATCTTGGTGTTTTTATGGCAAAACGAAGTTTGCCGGGCAAAGCTAGTTCCTTATAATTCGAATATACTTTTGCTCTATCCCTTGGTCTTTTAAGGCTTTCCATATGCTATTGTGGGCTAGAGAATCAAAGGCTTTACTATAATCTACGAACGCTAAATATATAGATTTGTTGTATTCTTGTGCCTTTTGTATTAGTTGTTTTAATGTATGCATGTGATCTGTTGTTGAGAAACCTGCCCTGAAGCCTGCCTGTTCTACGGGTTGCTGTTCGTCGAGTTTCAGTGTTACTCTATAAAGAATAATTTTCGAAAATACTTTGTATAGGTTCGACATTAAACTTATGGGTCTGTAATTTCCTATTTCGTTCTTGTCACCTTTCTTATGTATTAGAACTATTACAGACTTGGTCCATTGGGCAGGAATGTTTTCGGTGGTTAAAATTTTATTGAAGAGGTTCCACATCTCTTGTAGGTTGTCTGCTGATATTACTTTCAGAGCTTCGTTAGTTATGTAATCAGGGCCTGGCGCTTTACCATCTCTTTGGGAACGGATTGCAAATTCTATTTCAGATTTTAAAATGGGTGGGATGTCTTCGTTGTAGTTGTCGAGAATAATTTCTTCTTGTTTGTCTTGGTGAGAGTACAAGTTTTTATAGTAGTCGTTTTTATAGTAGTCGGTAGCTACTGACATAATGGATATTCTAGAGGTTTCAATTTTCTTACACTTGTTCTTCATGCAAGGGATCCAGTCTTTTTTTATTGCCTAGTTCTTTTATGGCTTTTCTGATTCCTCCCGTTTTTACTATGTGGTCGTTTATGCATTGTGCCGTTTTAATACTTCTTTCCCTTTTAAGATTGTGGCTTATTTCCTTACTTATTTTTGTTATTTCGGCTCTTACACCTATATCCTTTTTCCGTTTATATAATTCTTGCCTTAGTTCTAGGAGCCGTTAATTAATGTTAAATAATGTTAATTACATTTACGTAATGGAATGGCTTCGGGTAATTTGTTGCTATGTAATCGATTTCATTTTTGTATTTGAAGTCAGGTGAAGACCAAGTCCATTTATGCTTTGGGTTCTTTTTAAAGAAGCTATTCATAATCCGTAGGTTGTTTTCCAGTGCTCAGTCTATCATTCTTTGCCCATTGTTATTTCTCTTGCCTATACCAAACTTGCCAATGACTATGTCTTCGTTAGGTTTCTGTGTTCCTATTTTCCCGTTAAAGTCGCCCATAACTATTATGTTTTTGTTTGTGTTTTGTAAAGTGTTTGTTACATTGTTTTATTTCGGCGTTCCAGTGCCTACCTTCCGGCTTCACCATCAGATCAGTTCGATGGTGCCATTTTCATCAGTACCATTTATTTTTAAGTACTTGCTTCATCATAGTCGGCTAATTATTTGTGATATCATACCCGTGACATACTTAGCATTAAGGAGTTCCAGTGACCATCTGTGGTCTTCTTCATAAGTTCCACTTCACCAAATGATACTTTATGAATTCAAATGATTGCATTGTTGATGAAAATACCAAAATTGCTTTATATTTGAGGAGGTTTCTCGATTTGTCTAGGATCTCATCATCAGATCCTGACTTGATGAATATGGGATCTGGGGTACTTACGTAACTGTTAGTACCAAAACGTATCGTTATTCGTTAGGACTTACGTGTCGTAAGTAGTAAGTACGTCTCGTGATTCGTAAGTGCGTATGGTATGGGAACAGGGCCGTATAATTTTATGGGATGCCGTGCTTATTGTCGAATCGCCTAGGTGTTGAGGGGGATAGATAAAATGGGCCACCTTACCACCGTTTTAAACTGATCAACTTTTCCAATTATCACTATTCACTGGCTTACAGCCGTATGTGCTAATTCACCATAGGTAGATCCAGTACATAATTATGACAAAACAATTTCTTTTGAGAAACCTAATTTTGTAGAAATAACAGTTTTACACAAAGAAAATCTATTTAAAAAGTTCGATAAAAACTTGTAAAAATATAATGATGTGCTTTCGAGTTTTCTTAAAAGTCTTTTGTATACTGTATTGTAACTCATTGTATTTAGACAGCTCAATAATTTACTTGCGACATTGAAAAATGTTAACGCACTGAGATTCAGCGAAACCACATTATACTTATCCAGTTACAGACATTTTATCTGAAAAATATTTCTTTTACTTTTTCAACTTCTCGAAAACAAATGTCAAAAGTTTTAGTTGAAAAATATCGATAGGTAATCGAAAAGTCGCGTCACTAGCTGAAGTTTACTCAAGGGTATCTTCTATAGACGAACATTTACATACAAGTATTGGGTAGTATTGTGAATAACATAACATTGTAGTATATGAGACGACGCGTTGGATATGCGTCTTATTCCGGGTACGGGTCACAAGGTTCTCAATTTTGTAATTTTAATTTTGTATTAACAATTTCATTATTTTTATTTTAGGTAATTGATGGCAGATATCCACGTATCCCAGTAAATAGTTAGTAGGTAAAAACTTCATCCTCTACTTATTTAAAGAAGGCGCGAAAACATTATTAAGTTAGTTATAGTTATGGCCAGATGATGTTTACTGCCAAACTTTGTCCATACACTTTTGTTTTGTCTGTGTGATCTACTTCAGTTATATTACTAAAGCTATTAAATAAACTACACCGAATAATACGCTGAATTCCAATATTATCTAAACAAAAAACTATTTTATCTTGCGAGTGTATGCTCCCTGTCTTCTAGACTAAGAAGAAAACAAGCGAAAAATGGAGGACTATAAACTTAAAGTTTTATGTGTGTTATGATTGATATAATATGTGATTTGTTTTGAGTAAATAAGGATACATTTCTTTAGTAATGATTTTAAAAATGGCTGCTATATATACTATTGCTATTACAAACATACTTACTATTGCCGGTCCATTTATTGATGAGTGATGACAGCTTTTGTAGAGTTATGTTAAATTTTTTGGGGCATGTAATATTTTTTATACCATTCCCCCTCTAAAAAGCTTATTTTATTCACTGAAAACAGTGAATAAAAAGCACTTTTACTCACTGTTTTGGTGTTTGAATTTAGAACACACCAATATATATTCGACGTCCATCTCAATGCTATACAACCTCCATGCGCATAAAATACTCTATACGAACTCCTTGTGCAAAGAATATTCGACATTCAAACTCCTTTATCGATTTGATTTTCAGTTTGTTATGGTTAAAGAAATTTATTTCTCAATAAGAAATTACAAATATTTCACTTACTTACAGTTTGTTAATGTTTAGGATTTTAATAATGATTTTGATTTTAGTCTGGGATGTTAAGTGAATACTTATTTGTATTGTAATTCTAATATTAATTGCATTGGTGTTAATTAATTATAATGATGTAACGTAACGGTCACTGGCCCCTGAAACACAGTTGCTGTTACCTAGCTCTACTTTAATTTAGAAAAAATGTGAAACCCTGAGTTTACACATTTAATTTAAAATTTTGAAGGTAATAAAACTTTGATTTAGTATATTTCCTTGTGATTTTCGCTTAAATCTTTCTTTTTCTCGTAGTCATGGTATAAAATATAGTATGCAACTCTTGAATAAAACAGATTTATATCGAGGGCCATGAATCACTCGCGTTGCTCAGGATTCTAACACTTGAATCACTCGCTATGCTCGTGATTCAATCATCATGAATCACTCCCTACGGTCGAGATTCAGTTGTTAGAATCCTTCACTTGCTCGTGGTTCATCTATGGCCCTCGCTTTAAAACCGTGCTTTATTCACTAGTTGCATAATATACTATTTAGAATATGTACTTGCTATTTGATATCTGTGTTAATACGATTTTTCGGCAGGCTTTTGTTTTTATTTTGCCATGTTTGCAGAGTAACGATTTCTGCGAAATGTTGATCGTATAATTGGATGATATTTCCAAGTAAAAACAGTCGCTTCGTTATGTGTAATCTCTGAATATGTATTCAAAATCCATCTTTAGCTCTCATACTACACTGATCTCCGCTGTGACGACACTACGTTAAACGTAAAACGTCTATAGACGTTACGAGCAGTCGGCACGCTACTGAAGCAGACGCTGATTATCAGCTGTCACTCGTGCGTACGTAATGTTCCTTCAGGGAGCCGGGCGGTGCTGGCTCCATTTAGGAGGATCCGAAATGAATCTATGAAATAGGGGACATGCATTTTGAATGGTAGTAGGAAATTGAAAGTGTATGTGAGAGAACACGATTTTCAGGTATTTGTTTGTGTATGTTGTTTGTGTCAAAAGTGAAAAATTATGTTACTATTTATCATTTCCTAACACATGGGGTAAACCGGTCTGAAAGTCTATCATATCGGAACTGTTAACTTACATTCTTTCTACACTGAATAGTAAAACAGTACCTAATCCGTTCGGAGGACTTATGGAGAAATTCACAGTCACAACACAAATCAGGAATATTGACAAGTTTTATTTATCTAATTTCTGAATTCTTGTAATGATAACTAGAACTCTCTAATGTAATATACGACTTATTAATCCTGCAATATACGAGATCAAAGAATAAAACGAGCTTTTGGCTACCTATTTTGGTCACTTGATAAAGACACAATTTTTTTCTTTTGACAATTACATAACACACTGGCATTCTGCAACTTAAAATCATCATTCGTCTCCCACAAAATTAAATTCCAACAAAAATGCTCGCTACTTATAATGTAAGTAAGGATGGCATAACGATGGCGATATGCATCAAAAGTTATGTTATATTCAGTTTAACTCGGCTTGCATACGACGCGACCCAACAATGAATATGGCAACCTTTACATAAAAGAGGGAGGAAGCTGTGTTGGGAGTAGAACCTGATGATGGTGTGTTTGTTGGTTTATCTTAGTAGAAGATGGGAAGAAGTAAAAGATGTCGGTCTTTCAGTATTTTAATTCAATTTCTTAACAATATCCCCAGCACCAGACTTCAGTCAATAGTATTATTGTATTATACTTCTATTTGAGTCATTCCTCAAATAGAAGTATAATACAATAATACTTACTTAGAGTTCTAACGTATCAAAAACTTTGAACTTTGTTTCCACCCAAACAGTCTTGAGCGCTAGTTCTTAGTTCCAGACATTTGAAGAATAAATAGAGAAATTGTAGGCTAATAAACTAATTTTGGATAGCAAAAGCTATCCAAAATTAGTTTATTAGTATTACACATCATTTCCGAGTAGTCTTTCTCGTCCCCCACAAATGAAGAGATATGTATTAAATTCCTTCTTGGATGACAATGGAGAGATATATTTAATTTCTGCTCGTTGGTATAGCGGTCGCCATTGCTACTGCGATTATTAATATTATTCGATTCCCGGGTCAGTTTTTAATCTGGAATTTATCAGTTGAAGCCTGGAGTCTGGATTTGTTGCTTCTCTATTCGCTCCCTATTGACTGGTACATTTATTTAGTACCCTGCATGATATTATGTATGCCCAACTTGCTTGGATCTAATGTTCCAAAACACTTATTGAAATGATTTTCAAGAAGAGTTCTCGTAATACATTGTTATGTACATTTCTACAATAAACAAAATACAGTGGCACAACATTCAATTACACGCTGCTACACTTCAAGACTACAAACTAGCCAGTTAGTGATGTAATATGTACAGTATAGTTAATTGTCAAGCACATAGCTTTGTACAGCACTAAGGTACTGATATTGCATTGTACTTAGACTAGTCGCTATTGAGATTGTCTTTTGAAATTAATTGGGGGTATGTTATATAGTTAGATCACGGCTAAATAATAACAACCGTACGGTATATTCTAGATTTACGCCTGTTGAAGTCGTTCCGTGGTTGAGTTACCAATGTTACCATTAATTAGGTGCATACCAAGACACCTCTTTGTTTTATTGAGTTTGAGTCTGGATAAGTTCTGGCTTACCCATCTACTAGATCATTCCATTCAAATTCTATTCTATATGATTAATTAACCTTGTAGATAATACCCTTTTGAAATCTAAGATACAAGGTCTTTAATTCCTACAGCCTCGTTGAATAATAAAACGTTGAGCGTTGTCAATTACAAAATACACAATAGTGGGCAAAATGGGTAGTCATTTATTTACAGTACAACAAATCGCTGCATCAATGAAGATACTTTATTACATTCTGAATTGGATTTAGAATGGCGTTAATAAGATTAAAACTAAGGGGTTATACAAATTGTCATTCTAACAGCAATAACAATGGTCTGTCTTTCGAAAAACCACGTGATATTTCGGTAGCATACGTAAAAAAAACGCTGATAGAATGTTACTTTATAAAACTCAAAGTTATGAGGTTTATTCAGTATCGTTTTGTTTTGTAATATACGAAAATATTGATGAGGCACCAACTACAGTTCTAAATAGATTGTCGGTCATACCAAAATCATCATATTCGATCAATTTTCGAATCCACACAAGTGTCTAAAGCATCAAATATCTCATACCCATAGTAACATTTAATTTTACTCGCCGTATGCAGCGCTGCAGTGGCTGGAAACAGCAGAGTTAGCATAAAATAGTGCTGCATGGCCGATTAAGCAGACTACAGCAAAATAGCTGTTCTGAATACATAATTATGCTGTTTCTCTGGGTGTGCATCAAATTAATGTTTTGACTTGATAGGGTTATATTTTACAGCAGTGATGGTCCAGTGGTTACAGCCCCAAATAACGAGTTGTAGGTCGTGGGTTCAAACCCGAGCAGGAGCTTTACTTTGTGTAATTTATTTCATCACCACTGCTCTTAAAACGGCGAAGGAAAACATCGTGTGGAAACCGGCATGGCCTAGAACTTTTGAATTTTTGCAAAGAAATTGTGATATCTACCCATCCGCACTGGGCCCGCGTGGTGCATTTTAGCCCCACTCCCTCTATGAGAGAATGCCTGTGTCCCAGCAGTGGGAACATTAAAAGGCTGATGATGATGATGAGAGTGTATTTGTGAATGAGCTAGTCTGTGGTACTCACAGAACGCCGAATGTTTGGGTCAGCTTTCAGTCTAAACAGATGTAGCTGTTTGACCAGTGTTTTACATGGAGCAAATGCATATCTGACACCTTGATATTTATTCGCATTTGACTAGACTTGTTCTCGAGGGGCAACAGTAAGTGCAAAACTAGGACGCAAAAGTTGAGTGACTGCGGATCTATCTAAATAGTGGGCTTTTTCCACCAGTGCAATGTAATAAAAGTGACTAGAATAATGACAAGAAAGCCGGCTCTAACCACATAGTACGTAAGCGACAGCGTTCTGTTTTGTACTCTATCCAGTTAAGAAAAGTGATTAATCGATGCTAATTTGTTTCATTTGTAAGATGACACGATTTTCTCGCAGTAAGTCATCTGTGTTTATTAACAAACTTCAAAGCTCCTTGAAGCACTGGGATCAGGCATTGTACATGAAAGCCTAAGTTGAGCGCTACCAGCTCTCCTTACATTACTGCGTTGGCACTACAAATTTATGTGAGGCACGCCGCGCTGCGCTATATATCTTGTAAGTTCAAACGCCAAGACAATCACAAATGTAAATGTATGTGTATGTGTTGTAACTTGGTGCATGCGGAAAAATAGGGATAAGCGTTCTGTGCGCAAACGCTTTGGGACGTCGGAGTGTGTGGCGAACGACCATAAGGAACAAACAAGTCTATAACGACAGTAATGGATAAATAAATTGGCTGGCTGGATCTGAAATCCCAGATTGAATAATGTAACATTAACATCGACCAAACAGCGCCCATTATAAGCGTATACTAGCAATTCAGGGAGTTTTGCACGCCCAAAACACTGCGACACCCGTATAGTAGCGAATTTTGTGCCCGCACAAAATTCGTTCCCGTATATTCCGCAATATGTATAAGTAAGTGCGGTGCACTAGTCTAACAGCAAATTAATATCAACGAGTAGACATCTACTCGTTGATATTAATGAGACGTTTAAATGTAATATCTACATGAATATTATGCGTTCACTCTAGTTTATTGTATTTTGTGACAGTTCTGCCTTCTTATGAAGAATGGTCTAGGTTCCACTAGTATGACGTAAACTTGCACTGAAATGAACTTTTGTCTCTTGAAAATGTAGTTAGCTTTTAGGTAAGTTGAAAGTTAATAAAGGATGCGCTATTATTGAAGGTATGAATATGTTTGTTTTGAGTACAATAAATATTAGAATAATTTACCATCAGTTTCAACTTGTTTTCGGAACGAAGTATTATTTATTATCTGGGTACATAGAACTTGATTTCCATGCTTAATTAACAACAAAATGTATCAACTTTGTAACCTGCTCACAATAAGTTTTTAAATGGCATCAACTTTTCAGAGACAAAATCGGAAAGTCTGGATTTACAGTTTACACCTATATTTTAAATTTGGAACACTGCAATGCTTCTTCAAACGAAGTGTTTAACAAGGAGCTTTACTACATTTTTATTAACCTTTGCTTCCTCTGAGATAAGTATAGGAAATCCTACTCTCAATTGGGTCGTATAACATCTGGTCATGTTTATCCCTATAATATGTCGAAATGTTTATCAAGGTGGTAGGGACGATGATACTAAATGTACTCATTTGAGGACAACGCTACACGTGGAAGCTGTTAGTATGCTAACAATAAGAATTTTATCCTCACTTCTAATAAGTCTTCAAAACAACGACCCACAACAACGTTTTACAACGTTGTTTATTCTAAGAGCTCACCAAGCAAGAGATCGCTCTTAATTATTATTACCATGTATCACGCGTAATGGCATGAATTTAGACTTGATGTGTAGGCATAAGTATATTTTTATCGACGCATAATGTGGGGAGGAGATCGTATCTTGGAGATATTGCAGATGACACTATGGTATAACTATTACTTTTTGATTTTTCGATTGTCATCATCGCGTATCCTGTGAGGGGTGAGCAGGTCGTATCTAAATAATAACAACCGCATGGATCGCTTTGCAAAGGTAAGTCCGTTCATGAGTTACCAGCTAAATCGAGAGACGAAATACTTATAATAATTTTTGAATTCGTATATCTTTGTCAGAAGTCACGAATAGCCAGAAGCCCGAAAGTCCTCGCTACTGCTAAGGATGAGATCCTGGGTTCGATTCCTGGGTCAGTTGGGCATTTCTCAGTAGTAGCCTGTATTTGTGCCCGGTTTGCAATAGGCTTGCCCTCTGTTAAATGGAGATAAAATATTACGATCGTAATGTGTGGCATGCTGTACGGGCTGTGTAGGTCACCTCTGTCTTACTCTTCGGGGAATAAAGGCGTGATGTTATGGTATACAGTAACAAAATAAATTCTCGCATTCAGTTTACAATAAAGGCCATCATATATTCCTATAGCCCAGCCTCAAAGTTTATCTGAAACACGGTAACAGTATAGTCAGCACTACAAATTATTAACTCTAAACTTCATTCAATTAGTTTAGAAACCCAATATCTCAGTGTGGATGGAGAAAAATTTAATTGAATGGGAGATAGAGCTGTGGATTGATTAATTAATCAATTAATTTTATGTGTTTGACCAGTTGACCTTGTTAGACTGATACAGGCAAAGGAAATACGAGAATATTTGTTCTAAATTAAATAGGCATAACCAGCCTATCACGTGCTTACTGCTGGGACCCAAGCCTTCTCTCTGTGAAAGGGAATGAATTAAATAGGAATCGATTTTTGTTCTTGTCAATAAAATGGGGGCTCCACAAATTTACATTCTATCAGCGATAACGATTGTCAAAAAATCCAAAGTATAGATTTGATATGCTCCACCGAAATTTAATATTCAATCTCATAAATATTTTGAGCTTTTAACAATCGTTACCGCCTATAGAATGTGACGTTGTCGAGAACACACGGCCTCACTTTCGTTAATCGTGAATGACGAATATAAAAAAATTGTAACACGATCTGAACTTACTTCAAGGATTACCTTACATACCGAAAAAAAACAACTCAACAATATCAACTCAATACCTTTCGGTGCATCTATTCCCGAGATTCCAACACACATACGCTTTATTGGAAAGATAAGCCAATTTTATTTCCTCTGCTGCAGGTATAACAATTTCCGCCTACGTACAATAAATTGAAATGTCTTCATAATAAAATTTATATCTCTATTAGAGTTTTATTTATGAGAACAGTTTGAAATTAGTTTGAGTCGTGATGCAGTTTAGGCTACGCTTGAACGGGGACACTTTTGTGCTCCAACTTTGTTGCTGTTGTTTCTGGTGATAGTCTTTCAGTGTCGATTTTCGTATCTAATAGGCTATAAATGCTTAGTATTGTTGACGATCGCTGAAATTTATCTGCAAAATTTCGTCTGAAATCAAGATGACATTTTTTAAGTTTTGTTTATAGGCCGACAAAACTGTGCCACGTTAGAGCATTTGCTTGCTTTGTTTGCTTTATTTTTGCGTTTTTTTTAACAGTGCACATAACTGACAATAGAATGCACTACGACTAACATACCATACGACGCTGGTACGCTCTTAAGCCTGTGTGTTTTCAGTTTTTCACCCTTAGTTGGCATATCAAACTGTACCCTACTTACCAAAAATGCAGACAAGCTAACCCCATTATGAACTTTGTTTCTGACATCTATGATTTATATCTCTTACTACTAACGATAATATACATAAACAAAGGACATTATAATCTAGAAATGGTAGAGACATGAACTTCTAAACGACCACTCTGTTTGCGTTGAAGTTCTAATGGATAGGTACTTAAGTACATTCAAATTCATACTCAAGTTTACGGGGTAGTTCTAGGCTATGAATGGGACTTATGGCCTCACAAAGTTGTTCAAATGGCGATTAAGGTCATCAAACAGTGTGGCCGGTCTATATTTATATAGTGTCTCGTATATCTTAAATGGTGTGTGCTGAGTTGAGGAGGCGTTTGGGTAGATTTAGGGCACTGGTTGAATTATCAATTGCTTCTCATTGAAGTTATCGGACTATGACTTTGTAAGCAGGCTTTACTAGTAGGTACTTTGGTGAGTATCAAAAAGTAAAAGTAGTAAAATAGGAACCACTACCACCGTATACCTCCTTGAATTGAGCCCCACCAGTTCGCAACTAGTGTCTTTGAAGTTATTCCGTTCCTTCCAATCAAAGTTACAAGGACGAAATATGAAAAACGCCCCATCTAGCATCAAGCGTTTACTTTAAGAAGGGTAAAGCAAAAAACACCTTCCTTTCGTTATTTATGTTAAATCCCACGTAATAGAAGGTGAGCGTGTTGACATTGACATTGCCATTACAAACAAATTGCCATTTACCGTGCACGAATGAAGTAGTATGTTTTGACAACATTTAATTTAATAATTTTGTTCATTTTTTGTTCAAAACAAATAAGAAAAAATAAACTCTATGTCTCCTGGCTGTCACAAAGGCTAGCTTTTTTCTTCCAATCAGTCTACGTCTTATTATTTTAGTCTAACGCTTAGTTCAGCGTCAAACTAATCTATCATACGTAGGTATCAAAGTCTTATCATTACCGCTTTTTCATCTATCTAGACGTTTCCATCCGTCTGGGCACATTGATGCTCAAATAATAGACCTAACGTGACAAATATCTCCCTATCCATATTCGTTAGCTTTTCCCTTTATTTTTAAGACCTTTGTTAGTAAAAATATATTTCTTTAACAGTTCAGTTCTGTACCTACTACGATCACTTTTCATCCCTCGTTTTATTTGTTCATTGATGGATCAGCTCTTGACCTCAATCTGGCCGGGTTGATGGAAAGCGATGGATGAGTCTACGATGGAACAAGCAAGCCCAAAATGTGCCTGTTAAGTGTTCACTCTTGCTCCCAAACAGGAGCCCCTACAGCATGTTCTCATGCTGTAGAGGCTCCTGTTTGCTGTCCCCACTACGTTCATAGCATTTATGTTTAACATTCCTAATATGCTTTCCAAAGATAATCCTTTTAAATACTTGGTTATTTTACGACCATTCAAAACCACAAATTAAAAATTAACAATGAAAGAATAAATATTCAAACCCTGTGGTGCCTTTAGTAGTCCAGCAACTAGAAACTATGTTTAATTATTAATGAAAAACGTTAAGGTATGGTGTAGGCTCACGATTATTAATTCAAAGTTTTTTTTAATTAGGAAAACGAATAAAGCAGGTGGACGGGGAACAATCATTGTTTGAAGGTAGGATCAAGTTGGGGGAGATTTTTCTAAATTAGGCACAATTATTCAACTTAGGCATTTTTCAGCGAAAGCGTTACGTAACTAAGTGAAAGATATTAATTTCGATCATTACCACAATGCAATTAAACGAGTAAAATGATGATCTGTGATTCCGCAGCAAACGAAAATCCATAGTAATATTATAAACACGCAGTGGATGTCTTTCGAATGAAAATATGGCGATAATGATGATTATAAACACGAAACTAACTCTATGTCTATCTGTTTGTTATTCTGTTTACTTAGATAGATTGGTCACTGAGTTTTAACATTCCAATTTAGCTGTTCTGCTACCGCTTATACCTTAACCCACTGAATGATAAAATGCGGCGAATAAATGAAGCCAGTGTTCATTACGAGTATATTAATAAATAACATACTCTCTCAACAGTATTTTACAACGGCCGAATTTTCTGTGAATACTGCCTAGTTCATACACACCTACGTGGATTGGTAACCCACTCAGTGAGTGAAATGGAAAATCATTAGCATTTAGGCACATCTAAAGGCTGAATTAATTATGTACTTGGCATCCATTTAAAGTAAGGACTATGTACCTTAGAAACATCATCATCTGCTTATACTTCTCGAAACAATGTTTGCGACAGCTTTTTTATTTTTATTACGAGTATCTATACTATAGGCTAGCGCTTGACCACTATCTCACCTGATGGTAAGCGATGCGATCTTCCATGCTAACTGGATGCAGCTGTAGCAATACCTACTAATATTGTACATAGAGCGACTGCCTAAGTACTTTTATTTTAGTGGATTATCTGGCAGAAGAGAGACCACCTCGAGTAAGACCACCTCGGATTAGGATTTTATTTTCCCTTAACGATAACATTTGTGTATAATATTGTATCGACCACCGCACAAGCAATAACTTTCCACCTATCACCTCTTTCACACCAGTTTGCCAATTAAAATTATTTAAATCATAGATTAGCACTTATCATTACAGTAATATTAATTTTATTAATGCCAGTCACGTACGATTCATAAAAGATAGCTGAAATGCTTAATGAGATCTTTTATGAGTCGCTAATTAACCCCTTTTTCTACTAATATGCTATGGATAATCGCAATAAGCTTTAGACCATTATTTATGTCATGTTTTACTACCTCGCCGGTATTGTCCAACGTTGGCCCAACTATCCTCTTTACTCCTCTTACATTCCTATTAAATGGTCTGATGGTCTGCGAAGTACATGCCCGTTTCTGGATGCGAGAAGCACGGGACCGGTCAATGTGGTGTGGTACGGGGAGACCCATGTCCAGAAGTGATGACTCGCTGGATTTGGATGTCTCGTCTTGAATATAAAGTTGGTAAGCGTTTGTGATTGCGATATTCTGATGAATATGAATATTTGTTTATTTTTTTTATATCTAGTATTATATACTTCAATGTTCTGATAATTTCAGGCTTATCTAAAAATAACACGTTTTACGCTTAATCGGCCACTCATTGTCTAAATACCAGAACAAATTTCTTGAACCACATCGAGCCTTTAATGAGCTTCAAAAATCCAATACCTTTTTATTCCCTTCCCAATTTCAGTCTATTATATAGCCTGGCTAAGAACCTAGCACAGATGCTGACAACATGCAAATGAGCTATTCTAGTTAGATATTATCATTTGTATTTCAGCCACATATTAGACATGTGCCCCGCCGGCGCGCCGCCGCCGCCGCCGGCATTTTTACCACGCTGCCGCCGCCGATTTTCATATCGGCGTTAAATCGGCGTGAGGTGTTTACCTCACGCCGATTTACACGCCTACACGCCTTTACACGCCTTTTTAGAACACAGTTTTAGGAAACGCAACAACATCACTCACAGTCTTCACTTCTAAACTGAATTTCTGACTTAGCTGTATTATATTAAGCCGAGATGAGAATTGTCACATACATAAGAACAATACAGAGATATTGGATATATTATCACAGTGAGGGTAAAAAGACAACAACCATTTGTTTCTTTTATTTCTCTAGACCCACTACATCCACATCTTCATCGGTGCTATCTATTAAATCTGCAACACCTACTCGCTGGCACAGTACTTTGGCGATGCTGCAAAGTTTAAGTAGTAAGTGCTATCGAAAACCAGTCAAGAAAGGCAGATTGGATTGACTGCTCAAAGCACGGCTCAAAGCATCAAACTGACGTTTTAATGTGAAATCGGTTAATTGCTGATGCTACTGTGTGTGGGAGCAAATAATGTATTTTTTTGCATTCATTTGGTTTATTTATGAGTCAACCATGTTTACCATAGAACTGATGACCGTTTGGATTACATTTATTCTTAAGAGGAATAGCGAGAATCGACAAATATTAACTCGGCTGTCCTCAGGTTAGATGGAGTCCTGAACATTTCAAGGTGGCTTGTAGCAGTTGATCTAAAGCCTAGGTTTTTGATGAAAAACCGGCAGATGACACATTTTAAACTCAATTTCATCATAAACCTGTAACAATCCAGATTTTTTTATCAAAAACCTTAACTAGTTGGTCAATGAATCAGTCCAAGAGCGAGCGAAGCGAGCTCGGGAGCTTAGGGCACCCCGACACGGACAGGTTAGGTTCTAAGGAGATGATGGGAGCTGAAGTGAGCGAGCAAAGCCAGCGAACTCAGCTCCCGTCATCTCCTTCGTGTTAGGCTACTTTAGACCCTGCATTCAGAAATAGGAGCCCCTCGCAGCAGGGCTCCCTCGACTCTGTTGCTTAAATACGAATCGTACTTGCACCTATCGGCCGCGCCGAGCAGGGGGCGCGGTCACTGACAAGCAAGCGCGAGCGCGACGCTAACAAGAACTGGATACTTATCATTTCACTGAATCTTCAATTTAGGGATTTGTTCAAATGCCTTAGGGAATTGACCAAATCCCTGTTTTATCATATCCCTGCGACATATACATCATGTTGGAATAACTGTAGCTTACAATTTGTTATGAAGTAATATATTAGAATTCCCGACACAACCAATCAATTGAAATACAACAGAATACACTGTTAAATAAATTACTGGTTTTTGCCTATGCCCACGGGAAAAGGCATAAGTTGAAGTCCTATTCAGGATAAGAAAGTTTGACGCTATTTGGTCACTTGATAATTTGACACACGCTAATTTTCTTATTTTAGAGCTTTGTCATGATCATTAATTAAGACATGACGATAATCGAAGTTTTTTTTTTGTATTTGTGATGTGTTTGCTCTTGACTCTAGTCTAGGTAACAGAGACCGAGTCGACGATGGAGTGAGCTTACCCAGAAGAAGCCTGTTCACTCTAACTTTGAAGAGATTCGGGGAAGATATTTTAATTCAAATATTACTTTTTGTTTTAATCGAAAATCGATTAAAAACGAATTGTGATCCTATCAGACGGCAAAGTAACACTGCCTAACTTAGTTTTCCTTTTTTTACAGAACCACAACGGATCCTCATGAGAGCAGGGTGAATAAGTCAATAAGTCACCAGTGAATTAAAGTGTTGTCACTAGTGAATTAAAGTGCAGTCATCAGTGAATTAAAGTGTTGTCACTAGTGAATTAAAGTGCAGTCATCAGTGAATTAAAGTGCTAGTGATGTACCACCGAAAAGTGCTTCATATCGATAGAAACAGCTAGTGTTGTCCATGATGTCGTTTTCAAGGTCGCACGTGATCTCCGGCGTGCTGTTCACCATACTGCTACAGTACTGCGTCGAGAGTCAACAGGAGAATCTCATTGAGGAAGCATGTAAGTAGATAATTTGTTTTTAAGTCATTATGCGTGCATTCTTTATATCGTAATAAAACCGCCAAGACGAGCAAAGCAAAGTGCAAGGGCATTACCTACCTTTTCTCGAAGCGCTTCGTCGTTTTTATGAACCCTTATAACTTGGGTTTGGATTATACCAGATAAACAAAATTCTCGGGATAATTATGATGTCAATAGTAGACTTATTAAACATATAAAGTTTTAATTCTGACTGACTGAAGACTGTATGCATTGTATTGCCCTAGTGAACGAGAGCCCTGACACCCATAACACAAGTTCAATCTTAGCTTGGGTGTCAGAGGTGTATAACTCTGTGTTATGTAGAATTCTAATTTAAATCTTAGTTTTGTTAAACCATATAGTGACATGGAATTGGAACTGTATTCTGGCAATAAATGTTTTATTATTATATTATTATTATTATTATAATTGCATAGCTCTTATAATTTAGATTTTATTGATATCTAAAAACCCTGATTTTGTCACTGACTCACTCACTCACTTACTCAATGAGGATCATCAAAATTCTTTGTGTACTTCGCTGAAATTTGGTTTGAAACCTAGTAAGTAGTAGTACTAATAGTACACAAACAACAAAAAAAAAACGAAAACTTGAACTTTTACTCCCCAACCCCTTAAACTATCAAATCTCATGTAGAGCCAAGCTTTTTTCTCTACACGCCAAAACTCTTTAATCCCTAATAACTTCACACTTCACTTCACTTTTGAGCTTAGTCAAAATATGTGGCTAGGCCCTTTAACCCGCAGCGCGCGCAGCGTAGACACTACGCTGGCGTAATCTAGAAATGATTTTATTTTATAACTTACGTTAGTACTTGATTTTTTAACCATTCACCTTTAGAAAACATATATGTTAAGTACCTACGAGTATAGGTAACGACTGTACAAAAAACTTAATCACATTTTCAAACCTTTAAATAATAATTTTATTCTCGACCATAATTTATACAAATTCATTTCATTATCGATCTCAGTCAACCATTTAAGAATCTAAAAACTAATAGGTATAGACGAAAATAATATTGCACTTTCAATAAATTAAATTAAATTTATTTCAAATGCAGACAATTTTGGAGTTAATTCTTTGTTAGTACACAACCTTATAATAAAATTAATGTTAGTAATCAGTACATGACACAAAAACAATTTAATTAATTTATAATTATCAAGCACATGATTTGTTCTTGTTCAAGCAAATTCTGATGTTCTCAGAATTATGCTGAAAGTTTCCAACAAAAAAAGGAAATTCGAACGTGGATAAAAAGTTTAACAACTTCAATTATTTTTCAATAGATTTACTGCTTGCGACTTTTTTGGCTTTCAACAGTGCCTATAATTTTTTAAATAGACCATATCAATAATGGATAGACTTGCTATTTAGGAACTGGATGAATGCAAAATGAAAAATGATTTCTAAAAGCTATTTGGAATACTTGAGTTCTAGTGCCACTAAGCGCATTTAGTTTTGGATGGGAGGAGATTACTTAATTTGTAAAAAAATTGCTCAATCCTTAAGTTTGCCATAAGTAATTACCGAACTTCACAGAATATGACATTTATTAGCGATACTAGGTAGTAGTAGGGACTCCAATTTCCACACTTAGACTCCCGTTTGGTCTGTTGGCTAGCGATAATATCGAATAGTGTAATAATTCAGCTGGAGCATTTTTTTACAAAACGAACGGGTTCGATTCCTGGCTATGAATATTATTTTCTTTTAAATTCAGTGATGCAGTTTAGTTTTCATCAAAATCGGCCTCGTGACCCCTTTGAGTGCGTTTCGTTAATCCTCACAGTTTAGGCTGTGGCATGCAGCATAAGCCTATAATATCCCACTGCAGCCTTCTCTCAGTGAGCGGGTGTGGCTCATGATCCATTACTTTACGATCCTTGGTACTAGTTGGTAGATGTAGATGGTTTAGAATTTTAACATATCATAGCATAGCATGTAGCATATCATACGGAGCAGTGGATCCATCTGGGGTGAAAACCGTTGTTTTCTCTACCTAACCTTGTTGATCTCTGAATCTATTAAAACTCCGTACTACACAAGGCCAGCTGAAGGTTCAATTATTACCACCACGCATCCTGTATGAACGAAGACATCATCATCTGCCTAGCCTTTTCCCAACTATATTGGGGTCGGCTTCCAGTCTTACCTGAAGAACGAAGACATAATATTCTATTTTCAAAACATTTTCCTGTTACCCAAAAAGGTCATCAAATATGGCCATTTATTCTGCCGCCCCAATTTTAAATTACACCACTAGCGAAGCGCCACATCACAGGCGTTTCGGATACTTTCGGCTTTTTCCGCCACTCCCGCCGAAATTGAATCAGCAATTGAATGATTAAATTACAGTGACCGCATGACATGAGCAAAACGGCCGGGACTCCGGGCTTAAGGAAAAGGGAGACATAGACTTAAATATATTTTTTAATCTTAAAATTCTGTTTGCAGTGATAATAGAGAAGAATTTGAGTAATACTGTGTCCATAAATACTGGGGCATTTTAATCAATCATGTCTTAATTCATGATACTTTTTGTTGATATAGGTACACAGATTTTTCTATGCCTCTACGCTGCACGTTCTTAATTTTCATATAAACTCGAATTATTTTATTTTTTTACTCCTCTGTTCCGTTGCGGATCATAAACCTTGAAGCTTGAAGATAACAGATTCTTCAACAAAACTTGTGCCAATTCCCACCAAGTCATTACTCTTATATTAATCAACGTAGCTTCTATAGACGAAGCGCTAATTCTCTCATTATATCTCTCGAAGATAATGTTGATCCCTTATGACGTACTTCTTATGAACAAATATTGCGCCAGTCTTGATATTATAGAGCTGTTCCTGATCCTTAGGTATTAAGGTTTCTGAGAAATTGTAGGCGAACGCTGCGAAAAAAGGCGGAAGAAGTTTCAAGGGAGAAATTCATTTTTCTGGGTGTTATAGACATGCTCTCAAGTAGGAAGAATGTTGCTATAAGAAATGAAAACAGGATAGAGGTAATTTTGTTTTGTTGCTAAACACTTATATATAAAAAATACCATTACCAGGAGGCAAACCACCAGGCAGCCAGAATCATGAAGAAGTATTTGCAGGGCTAGAATCATAAGCGGTAGAGACTTACGGAGTACTAGGACTTCAGAATCGAAAATCGCCCGGTACTCTTTTTACCGCTCATGATTCCAGCCTAGCATCCTCATGATTATAATCTCTTGGTACTTAAGTTAGTCTTTACCGGTACCGGAATGAGCTGATAGCGTATAGAGCTTTCTCTTTATTTACTTTTTGAAGCGAATGTTGCTATCTCCCTCTTATTATTTTGTCGCCTGTCTATCTTATCTAACTTGCACATATCCACGTTTTAAGGTCCGTTTATATCTACAGACACTGAGCGTGCCAGACACGTGCCGTGGCAGACATAATAATATTCTCTTATACAGAGTCTATTAACGTATTTATATCTATCGTTACACGGCCGCGCAGACACCAACAGACACGGGCCGTGCGCGGCCAGTATCGCGGAAATATTTTGTCTGTACGGTTCATGTATGTACGTGTCTGTAGCTACCTATCGCCGGGCAGTCTGAACAGAGCATCGGAACTGGGCAGACGTCTTTTGTTTCCTTTACCTGTCGGAATCGCGCAGCAACAACGCAATTATGAATAAATCTTCCACAAAGAAGTGTCTGAACATTGTGAAAGCTGTTCATAAACTGCTTATAGAGCGGCCCCGACGCTGACATCGATGTCTGTCGGTGTCTGCCCTGGCACGTGTCTGGCTCGCTCAGATGTAAATAAACGGTGTCTGCCGGTGTCTGCCCTGGAACGTGTCTGACACGCTCAATGTCTGTAAATATAAACGGACCTTTAAGTGGTATTTTTTTTGCTGCATTGATTTCCAAGATTCAAGAAAAATATATATTATTTTATCTTCGACAAATTCTTCATATTACTGCTGAGACGGGTGAGCACAACTGTACTTTTTATTTTCTGTTCTCTAAAATGTGTGGGAATTGCCTACAACATAATTTTGGAGTGGTCGATTCGCACACCAATAAATTAACTTCGTGCGAATCGCCACAGAAAAAAAATATTATTAATAAGGATCGATCCGCACATTTCGGGCGAGTTAAAATCGTGCGAATCGTCCAATAACCCACTGATGACCGGCAATTTACGTGGACATTGGGCAATTAGAAACCTGTATCAGTATGAATTTGGATGGTTATGAGAGTATGGATATAAAATAGAAATAATGACTGGATTTTAAGAAAGAAAGACGATTGATAGAGAATAGAATAGAAGAGAGACATTGGTACCGAATGTGCAATATGAACACTGAGCTGATACACTAGATACAGATGATACACTTTTTATGTAAAGAAAACGGTATAAAATAAACTGCAATAAAACGCAGGTAAATCTCAATGTTTACGAATTTTATAAAACCAGAAAATTCAATCATTCAAATATTCCTTGTTTTTCCATAATGTAATATCCTCTGTATGTTTTAGTCACGTTTTCCATTTCATGTCAGTGATAGATTTTTAGTAAGTATTAAAGAAATAAGGCCGAGGAAAAGTATTTTACTAGTAAGTAAGGTACGTGACGAGATGAAAAATGTTAGCGCAAAGGTAAAACTGTGAACTTGGAATTACTTTTCTGTTTGATGGAAGTAAAACTTTATAGGGCACTGAATGAATTCCTTTAGGGTTAGAATAATAACATTTTGACTGTTTGTGAGGTCTTTGTACTACAAGTTTGTAATCTTCTTTCAAGGTTTGTGGTTAAACACCTTGCTTACATAATGTAGAAAGGTTAAGCAGTTTTTCTGCCGTCCTAAATAATACGTAGTGTTACTAGATTTGATAAAGATAGAGTAGATTAAGTATTGAGACTGCCTCGTTGGTCAAAATCAAAATTTATATTTTTATTTTACATAGGCCTACATGGGCACTGATAAATCGTCGACAAAAGCTGCACGGTTCGGGTTAGTCATTTCCTATGGAGAAGAACCGGCAAGAAACTCCATGGTTACTCTTTTAAAAATGGTTTTGTTTTACAATATTTCCATGTTACAGCATTAGTACTTGGATATGGGGGTACAACGTAAGCCCGACAATAAGTCGTAAGAAATTAAGAAAACAAAAAAAATAAACAAAACGAAATAAAAAGTTAATAAATGTTAACAATCATCTAGAAATCTAGAAGGACTACAATTCTTTTACCGATTGTTTTGTTAATGTGTGAAACATTAACAAAACAATCGGTAAAAGAATCTAAACAAAGGCAAAAAAAAAAAAGAAATTCAGCTCTAAATTTAACATTGTGGCACAAATGTTGTTATCAGTGCTGTAACTATTCTTAGCAAAGGGCAGGGTAAATAGTCGTAAATGCTCCTGGGTTCGATACCCGGGTCGGGTAAACTAATTATTAAAAACACATAGCACATCGACTTCGTCGACTTTGTCTCTGTCACCTCTGACCTAGACTAGAGTCAAGAGCAAACCCAACTCGAATAAAAAAAAAAAAATAGCATTAAAAATCAACAAAATAAGAATAAAATCCTTAACTACTCTCATATCGTAATATTCGAATTATAAGTTTCAAAACGAGTTTATATTAATATACTTTATAAACACAATACCGAAATTTAAAAATAGAATCTTATTATAATTTTTTTTCTCTAACAAAATAATAGTACTATAAAACAATTTTTTTCTGTTACGATACAGGGCAAATCCAAGAATTTCCATCCACCAAGGAGTTTCCATCAATTATTTTTTTGTAATGGAAAGCTTATGCGGGGCGCACCATTTTTATAGTAGCTATTAATATAAATGTTTTGATTCCAATTTTAACTTGTCTGTGGCAACGCCCGCTTAAGCTTTGGCGTCATTCATACGTTTTGCTGTACTGAATTTTTCATACTCTTTTTACTTTTTTCTTTTATTTAGCAGGTTCAATCCGTATGAGTATGAGTAAAAATAAAGTAGTGTATGAAACTGCACATAACTAGGTATTAAAACATTCGTGTGATACTATTAAAAGCCTCACCTACAGCTCGGTTTTTAAACACATACTCATGTTTTAATACCCCTTATTCGACATTCTTGATAAGCAAGTCATGTTTATATTAACTACCCGTCCGTAGACGTTGGATTAGACCTAGTTTTGATATTTTTGATTATTATGACAATAATAATTTAAAAAAGTAAACATTTAAATTTTTTCATACTGACATATTCATCAGTTTTATTGTTTTTTATTGTTGTCTATACTGTTCCATTGCTGGGCAAAGGCCTCCCCCAAATTCTTTCAAATGTTCTTTGCCTGAGCTACCTCGGACCAGCCTCTGCAGTGGGCGTCTAGGTCGTCTCGCCACCTCTTTATGTTTTTAGGCTCTTTAAATATATTAGATACGGACATCCACTTTAACAGGGCATCTCGGAAAATTAATTAAATAGCAACTACTTTTGGGGGCTGAGTCACCCACGTCCGTAGGAGTGTACCACATTCCGATACCCTACACGTGGTCCCCGGGTGGTGCAAATCAGGTGACAAAAACTGGTGGTGGGCTTCGGCTGAAGGCTTGCGACCACCCACCGGGCAAAGACGTACCGCCAAGCGGCTTAGCCGTGTTCCAGTACGATGCTCGGTGTAGCCACAAGAGGAGTTGGGTCGAGATAGCTGTTCCACTGCAGGCTGACCAGCCTGACGCGCGCTGGTATGGGCGTATCGGGAGACTGGTCTCGGAGGGTAGCGGGATCCGAGGCACGGTGCGCCGCTGGCCGACCGCAGGTAGTTGGGGGCCCAAGTAGTGTGCCAGCCACACATGAAAGGCTGCCCCGCCAACTGTCGAAAAATCCCGGGATGCGCCATCGTACTGGTTAGCCACCAGATGGGGAGGGCCCGATGGAAATTCGGGGGGGGCTCGGGCGTCCCCGCAGTCTCCGGACTAGTGTTCCAATGATGCTGTCCTTTCAGTGCGTGTCTGAAGGTTAGCAGCGTGGAACCTCGTCTCACTTCCAACTCCTCTCCTCCATTCACTCTTCAAAACAATAATGCCAAGGAAAAGGAAGAATACAAGATTTAAACAGCGGCTGCACTCCCTCCCCCACAAAGTGCACCTCACCAACATTCGAGGTCTGCATTCAAATCTCTCTGCAGTCCACTACCACCTGGAGACTGAGAAACCAGCGCTGCTTTTCCTTACGGAGACGCAGATAGCGAGTCTGTCAGACGTGTCGTACTTATCTTACCCAGGGTTTACCCTGGAGCACAATTTTAAACCGCGCGCGGGTGTGTGTATGTACGCCCGTGACGACACTTGCTATTGGCGTCTCCGTAACCTTGAGGACTCCAAATTCACAACTCTGTGGGCTCTGGTGGACACAGGTCTAGATAAAATTATCTACGCCTGTGTCTACCGATTGCACAGCGGAGATCGGGAGACATCCAGGCTCACAGAGTACCTCAGTGAGGCGGCTGATGCGGCACAGCAGCGGTACCCTTCCGCCCAATTAGTGTTACTGGGGGACTTTAATGCCCACCATCAGGAGTGGCTCTTCCCATACCAGTGCACTGACCATGCTGGGCGGGAGATGCGTAAGCTTTCGCTAGCGCTAAAACTCACCCAGCTGGTCCAGGGGGCAACGAGGGTACCGGATGTTGATTCGCACACAGCGAATTGCTTGGAACTTCTGCTGACAACAGATCCAGACAGATACTCTGTGTCGATAGGTTCACCCTTGGGTAGTTCCAACCACTGTCTGGTGAAGTCAGTATCCGTCTATTCCCCACCCGATTCCAGCCCAAGAGGCACCCGGCGGGTTTGGCGCTACAAGTCAGCAGATTGGGATGGTATGCGTTCTTTCTTCGCATGCTATCCTTGGCAGCCTACTTGCTTTTCTTCGACTGATCCATCGTCGTGCGCGGACGCCGTGACGGATGTGTTGCGTCAGGGAATGGAGTACTACATTCCATTCTCTGACGTATCAATGTCTAGCGAAGACCGGCCATGGTTTGGCGCCGAATGTAAGCGCGCCAACGCACTTAAACATGGGGCGTACCTGGCTTGGATCGACGCTCGATCGCGTAAGGCGAGTGACGTGGGTCTGAAGAAGAGGGCCTTCAACAGGGCTGCCAAGTCCTGCAAGTTAGTGTTGCGAAGGGCTCGGTTCGACCACATTGGCCGAATAGGGACCAAACTTGCTTCTTACCCAGCAGGTAGTAAAGCGTTTTGGTCTCTGGCTAAGTCGGTCGAGTCGAACTTCTGCCGTCCCTCACTACTCAAGGCCCAGGTAGGCAATAGTTTCAGAGATACACGATTCTGCAAAACGTTACCCCAGCAGGAAATGCAATATCTCGAAAACCTGATTACGCACTTATTATATTTTCAGCGCACATTCTTGCACAACTATAAGCTCTCTGTCCATGCACAATATTTCTCACTCCGATCATTCGTTTAGAATTTTCCTGTTGGAACAACGTTACCCTAGCAGGAATCGTTTTTCCGTTTTTTTCGAAAACGACGAAACGCACAAATTTTTTATGTAGCGCACATTCACAGCAGATTACGCTCTAATTATACGTTCCACTCATATCACTCCAGGAGCCACTTTCCTGTTGGGGTAACGTACACGCCTTTTCACACACCCCAGTTTCCGGGTAGCCGGTGCCGGGTAACCGGGGCGAAGTGTATCAGCATGTATGTTAGCTTTCACACGTACAGGGCCATACATTCGCCGCCGGTTACCCGGCAACCAGCAATTTTTCTTAGAACCTGTGCGCCTGAACTGTCTCCGATCTTGACACGCCTATTCCGCCTTTCGTATGAGGCTGGAAAAGTGCCGAATGCTTGGAAGCAGGCCGTGCCCAAGAAGGGCAGCCGAGCTGACCCGGCCAACTACAGACCCATATCTGTAACCTCGCGTAACGTATACTCAATATTAAGCTCCTGGCATACCTAGAAACTAACGATATCCTAAGTGACCGCCAATACGGCTTCCGCCGAAATCGGTCTACTGGGGATCTTCTAGCGTATGCCATTAACATCTGGAGTGAGGCCATCGAGAGGCTTGGGGAAGCGCTTGCCATCTCCCTCGACATCTCGAAGGCTTTTGATAGGGTCTGGCACGAAAGCCTTATTGGTAAGCTTCCTTCATTCGGTTTGCCCGGTGGTCTGTGTGATTGGATTGCAGACTTCCTGAGAGATCGGTCCATTCGAATGGTTATCGATGGCTGCTCGTCGGACCACTTGGATATTGATGCCGGTGTCCCTCAGGGGTCAGTACTCTCTGCAACTTTATTCTTGTTGCACATTAACGATCTGCTAAAACCCGGTACCTTTGGTATGCAAACGACAGCACTGTTGCTGAGAGATACTTTTCCAACGCTTGTACTACCGGGCCTCAGATTCAGTCTCTCCGGGAGGCCATGGTGGAGCGCTTGAACCTGTCCTTGCAGGCAGTCTCCGAATGGGGCGATACCATTCTGGTCAGGTTTAATGCTGCTAAAACCCAGGCGTGTCTTTTTTCCGCTAAAAAGAGTCAATTTCACCCGGCTCCAACTTTTTAAAGTGTGACCGCGCCAATAACTGACCATCTTGAGCTTCTTGGCGTTACGTTGACATCGACTCTCAATTTTGGCCCATACATTGAGGCAAAGGCTCAGCTGGCTGCCAGGAAGCTGGGGATCCTTGCAAAGGTGAGAAGGTACTTCACGCCAGAACAGCTGCTCAGCTTGTATCAAGCGCAACTTCGATCATGCATGGAGTACTGTTCTCATCTCTGGGACGGATCTGCCAAGTACCAGCTGGATGCACTGGAGTCGACCGAAAAGCGGGCCAAGAGCCGGGCTAATTTTTATTGTGAGAAAGGCGAAAACATGAGACTAGTATTATCAGAACATGTGAGTGAAGGATAAACTCTGAGATCGCGAAAAACAGCTGTTCAGGGCATTTTTGGAATTGCGTTGTTTTATTTTATTTTATTATAATCGGAAAACAAACAGTATTAACAACTAACAAATTTTACATCAAATTAACCAACTAGTAACCAATTACATGTTTTCGCATTTAATTTACTATGAAAGCAAGCATGTTAGAGAAAAAAAAAAGGAATTACAATGGTGGTATGTACTTTAAACAATAACACACAAACACAGCAATACCTCATCATGAGGTGCAATAAAAAAAATAAAAAAAAACTGTTATTGAACCAATTTAAACCAATGATTAGTAAGTATTCGAATGAATACATGCGGCTTAGTAGGGAATAAGTCAAATTCAGAAAAGTCAACCAATTTATTGTAGGACTTAGCGCATCTTATAAAGAACGAATTCTGTCTATAATTTGTGCAGCAGCGGGGGACGTTAAGAAAAAGAAAGGGTATTCTAGCAGATCTGGTAGGGGCGCGCAAATTAACCTTAGATAGAAGTTGCGGGGCATCGATGAAAGATTGCGCTAACTTAACGAGTAAGGAGATATCTGATATACTCCTTCTCTCCCTAAGTGGAAGTAAATGGTACCTTTTACATCTCGACTCGTAATTATGATCGCGGGTGCTACACTTGTACTGCAGGTATCTTGTAAAGTTTCGCTGAACAGATTCCAATCTTGAGATATAAACAGCATACATGGGATTCCAAACTTGCGAACAATATTCAAGTAAACTACGGACGAAGGAACAGTACAATATTTTAACTATTTTGACATCCCTGAACTGGGAGCAAGATCTTTTTAAAAACCCAATAGCTTTATTAACTATGTGATCTATGTGCTTCTCGTAGTTAAGTTTGGAGTCGTGTATCACACCTAAATCCCGTATGAAATCTACTCGTTTTAGATGGGCTTTCCTTAGAGTGTATGTGTGGGATATGCTGTTGGCTTTGCGAGTGAACGTGATTGTGTAACATTTAGATACATTGAGTTCCAGATTATTCAGGTGACAATAGTTTTCCAGTCTTTCGAGATCTTGTTGCAACGAGTCGCAATCTTCGACATTGTTTATGTGTTTGAAGATTTTCATGTCGTCTGCGTAAAGCAAAAATAATGAATTAAGAAAGCATGTGTGAATGTCGTATATAAAAATATTAAATAATTAGGGCCCAAGAAGCGATCCCTGCGGAACTCCTGAAGGGACTACATGCCGCTTCGACACAGCACCGTTGATTACGACAGCCTGGGAACGATTCTTTATGTAAGATGTAATCCACCGGTATAAGTTACCATGAATACCTGCACTAAAAATCTTTTGTAAAAGTATATTATGGTCAATACGGTCGAAACATTTACTGTAGTCTGTAAAAATACAATCTACCTGACCGCCATCGTCCATACAGGATGTAGTGAAGTCGACAAAAGACAGTAGGTTAGTAGTGGTCGATCGGTTTTTAAGAAAGCCGTGCTGTTCAGGAATGAAGGCCGTAGAAAAAGTGCTGTAAACTTGCGTGTATATGATACGTTCAAGTATTTTACCAAACAGGCATAATTTGGATATGGGTCTGTAATTATTAATATTACCCTTATTCCCACCTTTGTGTACCGGTGTACGCGTACTTCCATATACTGGGAACAATTCCCTCCTTAACAGTTGTCTCGGTTTCATTCTGTAAAAAATATATCAATACGGGTTTTGTGACAGACGAAACTGAAAATAAAACTACTTATCTATAAAGTTTGAACACTAACAACACCTAATAACAGTAACTTTAACAAAAGCCGGTTAAGTGAAAACAAAAAATGTATTGTTATTAGTTTCGACAGTATTATGAACATTATGGTGTCGGTATTGATTTATGAATATTATTATATCTATTTCTTGGTGGTCTAACAAAGAACGCCAAGAAATACGATGATAGATACGCTGATTAAGTCATTCATTAGTACGGTCGTTTGATATGGTAATTAGCAGGTAAAGTAATAACTTAATTAGTTTGGAGTTTTCGACGAAACTTTTGAAGGGTGACCGTTTCATATAGCTAGTAATATCAACCTGTAATGTCCCACTGTAATTCCCACTGTAGGATGTTGGGACTCAAGCCTTTTCTTTTGATGGGAATCGCTCGTAATCGACCAAGTATAGTTTAGATTTAATGCTTCTATGTCATGTCGGTTTTGTCAAGTTTTATTTTACAGATATGTTACCAGTTTCTACCTAGGCATATTCAAAGCCTTTACAAGAACCACAGCAAGGCAAAGGCCTCAACTCATAGAAGTGGCAAGCATTGATCTTCGCCATCAGTTATGCTACGCTTATTAGTCACTAACCCAATCTTGCAAACTAGTTAATTTAGAATTTTATTTATTTATTTTATTTAGTTAAGCACGCCAACAGTACAACTGCTTAAAACCATCCAAAAAATAATACATTTTAAATGAAAATTACATAGCAATCATACAGATTATAGGCATGCATGACATTTAAAAAATTCAAAATAAAGACTACAACTAAACTAGGCTAACATTTATCACAATATATCAGTTATGCGTAATGAACATTAAGAGCTTGAGTCAAACTCTTATTGCTCATTACTCAATAGGGAGTGTCTGAACGTTATGACATAGTATAAAGAGAGGGGAAGTAGGTTATCTCCGGCCCAATCCGCGATATAATTGCCTACTGTCTTAGGGTTGTCACTTTTAGCTAAATATTAGGCGCGGCTGTTCGCGCTTCGCTAGCAACCGCATGAGCAGCGGCAACGTCAAGTCGCGGTCCCGACTCGCCATGTCGCCGCTAGATGGTACAGGCGGCAACATAGTCTAAGAGCTTGTGTTTAATTTATTTGCTTAGTGCTTTATACAAGTCAGTTTTTTGTTTTTTTTTTATTATGCATAATGTAGTATTTTTACACATAAAGGACCACATTTATTTTTAATTAATACAAACATATCTATTGAATCACACATTTATTACAAAATTACAAATTAGCTACAGAAAAATACTTTCTTCGGTTTCGACTATTACGAAACGCCTTGTTATTAAACTTTAATGTGTAATATATCCGCATCCTTATAAATAACTTTTGCAAATATAATTTCGGAAAACATGGGCAGGGCGGTGAAAAATGTAAATCTTTTATTTGTTCATAAATAGACATGCCAATTTTGCAGTTTATGTGATCATTTTTAAATGCTTTTTGGAATATCTGCTCCATCCTCTTAATATTTTCTACAAAGTCGTCGGGTGGAATGCCGAAAAGCCGTGACGCGCGCGCGAACCTTGTGCAGTGTTAGCCCCGACTGGCGCTCTGAGAAACGGGTCGAGATTTTGTTAAAGTGTGCGTGCGTCGACACATAGATACAATAGCGCACACATACAAGCCGCGCGCGGTGCGTTTGTATGAAGATAACCTACTTCCCTCTTCTTTATACTATGGTTATGAACTTCATTGAAAAGACTTCAATAGGACTGTCCAAAGAGATTGACCTTTCATTGTACAGCCTTGCCATGCGTGTAAGGGGGGGGGGTTTAACATCTGACATGAACGAAAAGATGAGAAAAAAGAAGTTGAAGTGGAAACTGCTGTCAAACAAAACTCGTTAACTTTAATTTTAATCCTAATTACTGAAAAAAAGAAAACCCCCATAAATTACCAGAAAGTAAACGCATATTCGTTTCTCAAACAATTATAAAACCAAGAATAATAAAAAGCAAACACACCATACAAGAAACACACCTATCCCAACCTTTTTCTCATTACAGTAAACTTCTCAGAATAGAAAGGAACGTCAGAATCTTCGGAGCCAATATTAGCATTACTACGTAAGGTTTAAACCTTGTTTTGTCCAGCCCTTTGATAATAAGGCACCTTCAAGGTATCCTTATAGAAGGCGAGTGATTGTGTCGGGTCGTATGATAAGGGGGTATCGACCTTATCAGTCGTGTCTGTTTTGGAAGGACTGTCATTGCATATTGGCTGTTAACCTTGGCTTTTTGTTTGGGTGATTTCGGGGAAGTCTTTTATTAAGTTTTCGTTGAAAGATAAGATAAATTTGTAAGGATCTGTTTTTTGAGCATATAAGTTTGTAGGTTTAAAACTTAGATAGTACCCATAGGTAGTACCAATGTGACTATTTTCTACTTTCTTAGATGTTTGTGGCCTGATTTCAGCCGGTCAACTCGATTAAAGCAGGGATAGACGGTCAAAGTTGTGACGGACACGTACGCGTTTAAATGTCGTCACCCGTCATATTATGTCAATGAAAACAAAAATGATTCAGTAACGTCAAAAGCCAATCAAATTCATCATCATCATCATTTCAGCCGAAAAACGTCCACTGCTGGACATAGGCCTCCCCCAGGCGTCGCCACATTGACCGATCCCGTGCGTCTCGCATCCAGCGCCTGCCCGCAACCTTAACCAGGTCATCGGTCCACAATTTTGGAGTTAATTCTTTGTTAGTACACAACCTTATAATAAAATTAATGTTAGTAATCAGTACATGACACAAAAACAATTTAATTAATTTATAATTATCAAGCACATGATTTGTTCTTGTTCAAGCAAATTCTGATGTTCTCAGAATTATGCTGAAAGTTTCCAACAAAAAAAGGAAATTCGAACGTGGATAAAAAGTTTAACAACTTCAATTATTTTTCAATAGATTTACTGCTTGCGACTTTTTTGGCTTTCAACAGTGCCTATAATTTTTTAAATAGACCATATCAATAATGGATAGACTTGCTATTTAGGAACTGGATGAATGCAAAATGAAAAATGATTTCTAAAAGCTATTTGGAATACTTGAGTTCTAGTGCCACTAAGCGCATTTAGTTTTGGATGGGAGGAGATTACTTAATTTGTAAAAAAATTGCTCAATCCTTAAGTTTGCCATAAGTAATTACCGAACTTCACAGAATATGACATTTATTAGCGATACTAGGTAGTAGTAGGGACTCCAATTTCCACACTTAGACTCCCGTTTGGTCTGTTGGCTAGCGATAATATCGAATAGTGTAATAATTCAGCTGGAGCATTTTTTTACAAAACGAACGGGTTCGATTCCTGGCTATGAATATTATTTTCTTTTAAATTCAGTGATGCAGTTTAGTTTTCATCAAAATCGGCCTCGTGACCCCTTTGAGTGCGTTTCGTTAATCCTCACAGTTTAGGCTGTGGCATGCAGCATAAGCCTATAATATCCCACTGCAGCCTTCTCTCAGTGAGCGGGTGTGGCTCATGATCCATTACTTTACGATCCTTGGTACTAGTTGGTAGATGTAGATGGTTTAGAATTTTAACATATCATAGCATAGCATGTAGCATATCATACGGAGCAGTGGATCCATCTGGGGTGAAAACCGTTGTTTTCTCTACCTAACCTTGTTGATCTCTGAATCTATTAAAACTCCGTACTACACAAGGCCAGCTGAAGGTTCAATTATTACCACCACGCATCCTGTATGAACGAAGACATCATCATCTGCCTAGCCTTTTCCCAACTATATTGGGGTCGGCTTCCAGTCTTACCTGAAGAACGAAGACATAATATTCTATTTTCAAAACATTTTCCTGTTACCCAAAAAGGTCATCAAATATGGCCATTTATTCTGCCGCCCCAATTTTAAATTACACCACTAGCGAAGCGCCACATCACAGGCGTTTCGGATACTTTCGGCTTTTTCCGCCACTCCCGCCGAAATTGAATCAGCAATTGAATGATTAAATTACAGTGACCGCATGACATGAGCAAAACGGCCGGGACTCCGGGCTTAAGGAAAAGGGAGACATAGACTTAAATATATTTTTTAATCTTAAAATTCTGTTTGCAGTGATAATAGAGAAGAATTTGAGTAATACTGTGTCCATAAATACTGGGGCATTTTAATCAATCATGTCTTAATTCATGATACTTTTTGTTGATATAGGTACACAGATTTTTCTATGCCTCTACGCTGCACGTTCTTAATTTTCATATAAACTCGAATTATTTTATTTTTTTACTCCTCTGTTCCGTTGCGGATCATAAACCTTGAAGCTTGAAGATAACAGATTCTTCAACAAAACTTGTGCCAATTCCCACCAAGTCATTACTCTTATATTAATCAACGTAGCTTCTATAGACGAAGCGCTAATTCTCTCATTATATCTCTCGAAGATAATGTTGATCCCTTATGACGTACTTCTTATGAACAAATATTGCGCCAGTCTTGATATTATAGAGCTGTTCCTGATCCTTAGGTATTAAGGTTTCTGAGAAATTGTAGGCGAACGCTGCGAAAAAAGGCGGAAGAAGTTTCAAGGGAGAAATTCATTTTTCTGGGTGTTATAGACATGCTCTCAAGTAGGAAGAATGTTGCTATAAGAAATGAAAACAGGATAGAGGTAATTTTGTTTTGTTGCTAAACACTTATATATAAAAAATACCATTACCAGGAGGCAAACCACCAGGCAGCCAGAATCATGAAGAAGTATTTGCAGGGCTAGAATCATAAGCGGTAGAGACTTACGGAGTACTAGGACTTCAGAATCGAAAATCGCCCGGTACTCTTTTTACCGCTCATGATTCCAGCCTAGCATCCTCATGATTATAATCTCTTGGTACTTAAGTTAGTCTTTACCGGTACCGGAATGAGCTGATAGCGTATAGAGCTTTCTCTTTATTTACTTTTTGAAGCGAATGTTGCTATCTCCCTCTTATTATTTTGTCGCCTGTCTATCTTATCTAACTTGCACATATCCACGTTTTAAGGTCCGTTTATATCTACAGACACTGAGCGTGCCAGACACGTGCCGTGGCAGACATAATAATATTCTCTTATACAGAGTCTATTAACGTATTTATATCTATCGTTACACGGCCGCGCAGACACCAACAGACACGGGCCGTGCGCGGCCAGTATCGCGGAAATATTTTGTCTGTACGGTTCATGTATGTACGTGTCTGTAGCTACCTATCGCCGGGCAGTCTGAACAGAGCATCGGAACTGGGCAGACGTCTTTTGTTTCCTTTACCTGTCGGAATCGCGCAGCAACAACGCAATTATGAATAAATCTTCCACAAAGAAGTGTCTGAACATTGTGAAAGCTGTTCATAAACTGCTTATAGAGCGGCCCCGACGCTGACATCGATGTCTGTCGGTGTCTGCCCTGGCACGTGTCTGGCTCGCTCAGATGTAAATAAACGGTGTCTGCCGGTGTCTGCCCTGGAACGTGTCTGACACGCTCAATGTCTGTAAATATAAACGGACCTTTAAGTGGTATTTTTTTTGCTGCATTGATTTCCAAGATTCAAGAAAAATATATATTATTTTATCTTCGACAAATTCTTCATATTACTGCTGAGACGGGTGAGCACAACTGTACTTTTTATTTTCTGTTCTCTAAAATGTGTGGGAATTGCCTACAACATAATTTTGGAGTGGTCGATTCGCACACCAATAAATTAACTTCGTGCGAATCGCCACAGAAAAAAAATATTATTAATAAGGATCGATCCGCACATTTCGGGCGAGTTAAAATCGTGCGAATCGTCCAATAACCCACTGATGACCGGCAATTTACGTGGACATTGGGCAATTAGAAACCTGTATCAGTATGAATTTGGATGGTTATGAGAGTATGGATATAAAATAGAAATAATGACTGGATTTTAAGAAAGAAAGACGATTGATAGAGAATAGAATAGAAGAGAGACATTGGTACCGAATGTGCAATATGAACACTGAGCTGATACACTAGATACAGATGATACACTTTTTATGTAAAGAAAACGGTATAAAATAAACTGCAATAAAACGCAGGTAAATCTCAATGTTTACGAATTTTATAAAACCAGAAAATTCAATCATTCAAATATTCCTTGTTTTTCCATAATGTAATATCCTCTGTATGTTTTAGTCACGTTTTCCATTTCATGTCAGTGATAGATTTTTAGTAAGTATTAAAGAAATAAGGCCGAGGAAAAGTATTTTACTAGTAAGTAAGGTACGTGACGAGATGAAAAATGTTAGCGCAAAGGTAAAACTGTGAACTTGGAATTACTTTTCTGTTTGATGGAAGTAAAACTTTATAGGGCACTGAATGAATTCCTTTAGGGTTAGAATAATAACATTTTGACTGTTTGTGAGGTCTTTGTACTACAAGTTTGTAATCTTCTTTCAAGGTTTGTGGTTAAACACCTTGCTTACATAATGTAGAAAGGTTAAGCAGTTTTTCTGCCGTCCTAAATAATACGTAGTGTTACTAGATTTGATAAAGATAGAGTAGATTAAGTATTGAGACTGCCTCGTTGGTCAAAATCAAAATTTATATTTTTATTTTACATAGGCCTACATGGGCACTGATAAATCGTCGACAAAAGCTGCACGGTTCGGGTTAGTCATTTCCTATGGAGAAGAACCGGCAAGAAACTCCATGGTTACTCTTTTAAAAATGGTTTTGTTTTACAATATTTCCATGTTACAGCATTAGTACTTGGATATGGGGGTACAACGTAAGCCCGACAATAAGTCGTAAGAAATTAAGAAAACAAAAAAAATAAACAAAACGAAATAAAAAGTTAATAAATGTTAACAATCATCTAGAAATCTAGAAGGACTACAATTCTTTTACCGATTGTTTTGTTAATGTGTGAAACATTAACAAAACAATCGGTAAAAGAATCTAAACAAAGGCAAAAAAAAAAAAGAAATTCAGCTCTAAATTTAACATTGTGGCACAAATGTTGTTATCAGTGCTGTAACTATTCTTAGCAAAGGGCAGGGTAAATAGTCGTAAATGCTCCTGGGTTCGATACCCGGGTCGGGTAAACTAATTATTAAAAACACATAGCACATCGACTTCGTCGACTTTGTCTCTGTCACCTCTGACCTAGACTAGAGTCAAGAGCAAACCCAACTCGAATAAAAAAAAAAAAATAGCATTAAAAATCAACAAAATAAGAATAAAATCCTTAACTACTCTCATATCGTAATATTCGAATTATAAGTTTCAAAACGAGTTTATATTAATATACTTTATAAACACAATACCGAAATTTAAAAATAGAATCTTATTATAATTTTTTTTCTCTAACAAAATAATAGTACTATAAAACAATTTTTTTCTGTTACGATACAGGGCAAATCCAAGAATTTCCATCCACCAAGGAGTTTCCATCAATTATTTTTTTGTAATGGAAAGCTTATGCGGGGCGCACCATTTTTATAGTAGCTATTAATATAAATGTTTTGATTCCAATTTTAACTTGTCTGTGGCAACGCCCGCTTAAGCTTTGGCGTCATTCATACGTTTTGCTGTACTGAATTTTTCATACTCTTTTTACTTTTTTCTTTTATTTAGCAGGTTCAATCCGTATGAGTATGAGTAAAAATAAAGTAGTGTATGAAACTGCACATAACTAGGTATTAAAACATTCGTGTGATACTATTAAAAGCCTCACCTACAGCTCGGTTTTTAAACACATACTCATGTTTTAATACCCCTTATTCGACATTCTTGATAAGCAAGTCATGTTTATATTAACTACCCGTCCGTAGACGTTGGATTAGACCTAGTTTTGATATTTTTGATTATTATGACAATAATAATTTAAAAAAGTAAACATTTAAATTTTTTCATACTGACATATTCATCAGTTTTATTGTTTTTTATTGTTGTCTATACTGTTCCATTGCTGGGCAAAGGCCTCCCCCAAATTCTTTCAAATGTTCTTTGCCTGAGCTACCTCGGACCAGCCTCTGCAGTGGGCGTCTAGGTCGTCTCGCCACCTCTTTATGTTTTTAGGCTCTTTAAATATATTAGATACGGACATCCACTTTAACAGGGCATCTCGGAAAATTAATTAAATAGCAACTACTTTTGGGGGCTGAGTCACCCACGTCCGTAGGAGTGTACCACATTCCGATACCCTACACGTGGTCCCCGGGTGGTGCAAATCAGGTGACAAAAACTGGTGGTGGGCTTCGGCTGAAGGCTTGCGACCACCCACCGGGCAAAGACGTACCGCCAAGCGGCTTAGCCGTGTTCCAGTACGATGCTCGGTGTAGCCACAAGAGGAGTTGGGTCGAGATAGCTGTTCCACTGCAGGCTGACCAGCCTGACGCGCGCTGGTATGGGCGTATCGGGAGACTGGTCTCGGAGGGTAGCGGGATCCGAGGCACGGTGCGCCGCTGGCCGACCGCAGGTAGTTGGGGGCCCAAGTAGTGTGCCAGCCACACATGAAAGGCTGCCCCGCCAACTGTCGAAAAATCCCGGGATGCGCCATCGTACTGGTTAGCCACCAGATGGGGAGGGCCCGATGGAAATTCGGGGGGGGCTCGGGCGTCCCCGCAGTCTCCGGACTAGTGTTCCAATGATGCTGTCCTTTCAGTGCGTGTCTGAAGGTTAGCAGCGTGGAACCTCGTCTCACTTCCAACTCCTCTCCTCCATTCACTCTTCAAAACAATAATGCCAAGGAAAAGGAAGAATACAAGATTTAAACAGCGGCTGCACTCCCTCCCCCACAAAGTGCACCTCACCAACATTCGAGGTCTGCATTCAAATCTCTCTGCAGTCCACTACCACCTGGAGACTGAGAAACCAGCGCTGCTTTTCCTTACGGAGACGCAGATAGCGAGTCTGTCAGACGTGTCGTACTTATCTTACCCAGGGTTTACCCTGGAGCACAATTTTAAACCGCGCGCGGGTGTGTGTATGTACGCCCGTGACGACACTTGCTATTGGCGTCTCCGTAACCTTGAGGACTCCAAATTCACAACTCTGTGGGCTCTGGTGGACACAGGTCTAGATAAAATTATCTACGCCTGTGTCTACCGATTGCACAGCGGAGATCGGGAGACATCCAGGCTCACAGAGTACCTCAGTGAGGCGGCTGATGCGGCACAGCAGCGGTACCCTTCCGCCCAATTAGTGTTACTGGGGGACTTTAATGCCCACCATCAGGAGTGGCTCTTCCCATACCAGTGCACTGACCATGCTGGGCGGGAGATGCGTAAGCTTTCGCTAGCGCTAAAACTCACCCAGCTGGTCCAGGGGGCAACGAGGGTACCGGATGTTGATTCGCACACAGCGAATTGCTTGGAACTTCTGCTGACAACAGATCCAGACAGATACTCTGTGTCGATAGGTTCACCCTTGGGTAGTTCCAACCACTGTCTGGTGAAGTCAGTATCCGTCTATTCCCCACCCGATTCCAGCCCAAGAGGCACCCGGCGGGTTTGGCGCTACAAGTCAGCAGATTGGGATGGTATGCGTTCTTTCTTCGCATGCTATCCTTGGCAGCCTACTTGCTTTTCTTCGACTGATCCATCGTCGTGCGCGGACGCCGTGACGGATGTGTTGCGTCAGGGAATGGAGTACTACATTCCATTCTCTGACGTATCAATGTCTAGCGAAGACCGGCCATGGTTTGGCGCCGAATGTAAGCGCGCCAACGCACTTAAACATGGGGCGTACCTGGCTTGGATCGACGCTCGATCGCGTAAGGCGAGTGACGTGGGTCTGAAGAAGAGGGCCTTCAACAGGGCTGCCAAGTCCTGCAAGTTAGTGTTGCGAAGGGCTCGGTTCGACCACATTGGCCGAATAGGGACCAAACTTGCTTCTTACCCAGCAGGTAGTAAAGCGTTTTGGTCTCTGGCTAAGTCGGTCGAGTCGAACTTCTGCCGTCCCTCACTACTCAAGGCCCAGGTAGGCAATAGTTTCAGAGATACACGATTCTGCAAAACGTTACCCCAGCAGGAAATGCAATATCTCGAAAACCTGATTACGCACTTATTATATTTTCAGCGCACATTCTTGCACAACTATAAGCTCTCTGTCCATGCACAATATTTCTCACTCCGATCATTCGTTTAGAATTTTCCTGTTGGAACAACGTTACCCTAGCAGGAATCGTTTTTCCGTTTTTTTCGAAAACGACGAAACGCACAAATTTTTTATGTAGCGCACATTCACAGCAGATTACGCTCTAATTATACGTTCCACTCATATCACTCCAGGAGCCACTTTCCTGTTGGGGTAACGTACACGCCTTTTCACACACCCCAGTTTCCGGGTAGCCGGTGCCGGGTAACCGGGGCGAAGTGTATCAGCATGTATGTTAGCTTTCACACGTACAGGGCCATACATTCGCCGCCGGTTACCCGGCAACCAGCAATTTTTCTTAGAACCTGTGCGCCTGAACTGTCTCCGATCTTGACACGCCTATTCCGCCTTTCGTATGAGGCTGGAAAAGTGCCGAATGCTTGGAAGCAGGCCGTGCCCAAGAAGGGCAGCCGAGCTGACCCGGCCAACTACAGACCCATATCTGTAACCTCGCGTAACGTATACTCAATATTAAGCTCCTGGCATACCTAGAAACTAACGATATCCTAAGTGACCGCCAATACGGCTTCCGCCGAAATCGGTCTACTGGGGATCTTCTAGCGTATGCCATTAACATCTGGAGTGAGGCCATCGAGAGGCTTGGGGAAGCGCTTGCCATCTCCCTCGACATCTCGAAGGCTTTTGATAGGGTCTGGCACGAAAGCCTTATTGGTAAGCTTCCTTCATTCGGTTTGCCCGGTGGTCTGTGTGATTGGATTGCAGACTTCCTGAGAGATCGGTCCATTCGAATGGTTATCGATGGCTGCTCGTCGGACCACTTGGATATTGATGCCGGTGTCCCTCAGGGGTCAGTACTCTCTGCAACTTTATTCTTGTTGCACATTAACGATCTGCTAAAACCCGGTACCTTTGGTATGCAAACGACAGCACTGTTGCTGAGAGATACTTTTCCAACGCTTGTACTACCGGGCCTCAGATTCAGTCTCTCCGGGAGGCCATGGTGGAGCGCTTGAACCTGTCCTTGCAGGCAGTCTCCGAATGGGGCGATACCATTCTGGTCAGGTTTAATGCTGCTAAAACCCAGGCGTGTCTTTTTTCCGCTAAAAAGAGTCAATTTCACCCGGCTCCAACTTTTTAAAGTGTGACCGCGCCAATAACTGACCATCTTGAGCTTCTTGGCGTTACGTTGACATCGACTCTCAATTTTGGCCAATACATTGAGGCAAAGGCTCAGCTGGCTGCCAGGAAGCTGGGGATCCTTGCAAAGGTGAGAAGGTACTTCACGCCAGAACAGCTGCTCAGCTTGTATCAAGCGCAACTTCGATCATGCATGGAGTACTGTTCTCATCTCTGGGACGGATCTGCCAAGTACCAGCTGGATGCACTGGAGTCGACCGAAAAGCGGGCCAAGAGCCGGGCTAATTTTTATTGTGAGAAAGGCGAAAACATGAGACTAGTATTATCAGAACATGTGAGTGAAGGATAAACTCTGAGATCGCGAAAAACAGCTGTTCAGGGCATTTTTGGAATTGCGTTGTTTTATTTTATTTTATTATAATCGGAAAACAAACAGTATTAACAACTAACAAATTTTACATCAAATTAACCAACTAGTAACCAATTACATGTTTTCGCATTTAATTTACTATGAAAGCAAGCATGTTAGAGAAAAAAAAAAGGAATTACAATGGTGGTATGTACTTTAAACAATAACACACAAACACAGCAATACCTCATCATGAGGTGCAATAAAAAAAATAAAAAAAAACTGTTATTGAACCAATTTAAACCAATGATTAGTAAGTATTCGAATGAATACATGCGGCTTAGTAGGGAATAAGTCAAATTCAGAAAAGTCAACCAATTTATTGTAGGACTTAGCGCATCTTATAAAGAACGAATTCTGTCTATAATTTGTGCAGCAGCGGGGGACGTTAAGAAAAAGAAAGGGTATTCTAGCAGATCTGGTAGGGGCGCGCAAATTAACCTTAGATAGAAGTTGCGGGGCATCGATGAAAGATTGCGCTAACTTAACGAGTAAGGAGATATCTGATATACTCCTTCTCTCCCTAAGTGGAAGTAAATGGTACCTTTTACATCTCGACTCGTAATTATGATCGCGGGTGCTACACTTGTACTGCAGGTATCTTGTAAAGTTTCGCTGAACAGATTCCAATCTTGAGATATAAACAGCATACATGGGATTCCAAACTTGCGAACAATATTCAAGTAAACTACGGACGAAGGAACAGTACAATATTTTAACTATTTTGACATCCCTGAACTGGGAGCAAGATCTTTTTAAAAACCCAATAGCTTTATTAACTATGTGATCTATGTGCTTCTCGTAGTTAAGTTTGGAGTCGTGTATCACACCTAAATCCCGTATGAAATCTACTCGTTTTAGATGGGCTTTCCTTAGAGTGTATGTGTGGGATATGCTGTTGGCTTTGCGAGTGAACGTGATTGTGTAACATTTAGATACATTGAGTTCCAGATTATTCAGGTGACAATAGTTTTCCAGTCTTTCGAGATCTTGTTGCAACGAGTCGCAATCTTCGACATTGTTTATGTGTTTGAAGATTTTCATGTCGTCTGCGTAAAGCAAAAATAATGAATTAAGAAAGCATGTGTGAATGTCGTATATAAAAATATTAAATAATTAGGGCCCAAGAAGCGATCCCTGCGGAACTCCTGAAGGGACTACATGCCGCTTCGACACAGCACCGTTGATTACGACAGCCTGGGAACGATTCTTTATGTAAGATGTAATCCACCGGTATAAGTTACCATGAATACCTGCACTAAAAATCTTTTGTAAAAGTATATTATGGTCAATACGGTCGAAACATTTACTGTAGTCTGTAAAAATACAATCTACCTGACCGCCATCGTCCATACAGGATGTAGTGAAGTCGACAAAAGACAGTAGGTTAGTAGTGGTCGATCGGTTTTTAAGAAAGCCGTGCTGTTCAGGAATGAAGGCCGTAGAAAAAGTGCTGTAAACTTGCGTGTATATGATACGTTCAAGTATTTTACCAAACAGGCATAATTTGGATATGGGTCTGTAATTATTAATATTACCCTTATTCCCACCTTTGTGTACCGGTGTACGCGTACTTCCATATACTGGGAACAATTCCCTCCTTAACAGTTGTCTCGGTTTCATTCTGTAAAAAATATATCAATACGGGTTTTGTGACAGACGAAACTGAAAATAAAACTACTTATCTATAAAGTTTGAACACTAACAACACCTAATAACAGTAACTTTAACAAAAGCCGGTTAAGTGAAAACAAAAAATGTATTGTTATTAGTTTCGACAGTATTATGAACATTATGGTGTCGGTATTGATTTATGAATATTATTATATCTATTTCTTGGTGGTCTAACAAAGAACGCCAAGAAATACGATGATAGATACGCTGATTAAGTCATTCATTAGTACGGTCGTTTGATATGGTAATTAGCAGGTAAAGTAATAACTTAATTAGTTTGGAGTTTTCGACGAAACTTTTGAAGGGTGACCGTTTCATATAGCTAGTAATATCAACCTGTAATGTCCCACTGTAATTCCCACTGTAGGATGTTGGGACTCAAGCCTTTTCTTTTGATGGGAATCGCTCGTAATCGACCAAGTATAGTTTAGATTTAATGCTTCTATGTCATGTCGGTTTTGTCAAGTTTTATTTTACAGATATGTTACCAGTTTCTACCTAGGCATATTCAAAGCCTTTACAAGAACCACAGCAAGGCAAAGGCCTCAACTCATAGAAGTGGCAAGCATTGATCTTCGCCATCAGTTATGCTACGCTTATTAGTCACTAACCCAATCTTGCAAACTAGTTAATTTAGAATTTTATTTATTTATTTTATTTAGTTAAGCACGCCAACAGTACAACTGCTTAAAACCATCCAAAAAATAATACATTTTAAATGAAAATTACATAGCAATCATACAGATTATAGGCATGCATGACATTTAAAAAATTCAAAATAAAGACTACAACTAAACTAGGCTAACATTTATCACAATATATCAGTTATGCGTAATGAACATTAAGAGCTTGAGTCAAACTCTTATTGCTCATTACTCAATAGGGAGTGTCTGAACGTTATGACATAGTATAAAGAGAGGGGAAGTAGGTTATCTCCGGCCCAATCCGCGATATAATTGCCTACTGTCTTAGGGTTGTCACTTTTAGCTAAATATTAGGCGCGGCTGTTCGCGCTTCGCTAGCAACCGCATGAGCAGCGGCAACGTCAAGTCGCGGTCCCGACTCGCCATGTCGCCGCTAGATGGTACAGGCGGCAACATAGTCTAAGAGCTTGTGTTTAATTTATTTGCTTAGTGCTTTATACAAGTCAGTTTTTTGTTTTTTTTTTATTATGCATAATGTAGTATTTTTACACATAAAGGACCACATTTATTTTTAATTAATACAAACATATCTATTGAATCACACATTTATTACAAAATTACAAATTAGCTACAGAAAAATACTTTCTTCGGTTTCGACTATTACGAAACGCCTTGTTATTAAACTTTAATGTGTAATATATCCGCATCCTTATAAATAACTTTTGCAAATATAATTTCGGAAAACATGGGCAGGGCGGTGAAAAATGTAAATCTTTTATTTGTTCATAAATAGACATGCCAATTTTGCAGTTTATGTGATCATTTTTAAATGCTTTTTGGAATATCTGCTCCATCCTCTTAATATTTTCTACAAAGTCGTCGGGTGGAATGCCGAAAAGCCGTGACGCGCGCGCGAACCTTGTGCAGTGTTAGCCCCGACTGGCGCTCTGAGAAACGGGTCGAGATTTTGTTAAAGTGTGCGTGCGTCGACACATAGATACAATAGCGCACACATACAAGCCGCGCGCGGTGCGTTTGTATGAAGATAACCTACTTCCCTCTTCTTTATACTATGGTTATGAACTTCATTGAAAAGACTTCAATAGGACTGTCCAAAGAGATTGACCTTTCATTGTACAGCCTTGCCATGCGTGTAAGGGGGGGGGGTTTAACATCTGACATGAACGAAAAGATGAGAAAAAAGAAGTTGAAGTGGAAACTGCTGTCAAACAAAACTCGTTAACTTTAATTTTAATCCTAATTACTGAAAAAAAGAAAACCCCCATAAATTACCAGAAAGTAAACGCATATTCGTTTCTCAAACAATTATAAAACCAAGAATAATAAAAAGCAAACACACCATACAAGAAACACACCTATCCCAACCTTTTTCTCATTACAGTAAACTTCTCAGAATAGAAAGGAACGTCAGAATCTTCGGAGCCAATATTAGCATTACTACGTAAGGTTTAAACCTTGTTTTGTCCAGCCCTTTGATAATAAGGCACCTTCAAGGTATCCTTATAGAAGGCGAGTGATTGTGTCGGGTCGTATGATAAGGGGGTATCGACCTTATCAGTCGTGTCTGTTTTGGAAGGACTGTCATTGCATATTGGCTGTTAACCTTGGCTTTTTGTTTGGGTGATTTCGGGGAAGTCTTTTATTAAGTTTTCGTTGAAAGATAAGATAAATTTGTAAGGATCTGTTTTTTGAGCATATAAGTTTGTAGGTTTAAAACTTAGATAGTACCCATAGGTAGTACCAATGTGACTATTTTCTACTTTCTTAGATGTTTGTGGCCTGATTTCAGCCGGTCAACTCGATTAAAGCAGGGATAGACGGTCAAAGTTGTGACGGACACGTACGCGTTTAAATGTCGTCACCCGTCATATTATGTCAATGAAAACAAAAATGATTCAGTAACGTCAAAAGCCAATCAAATTCATCATCATCATCATTTCAGCCGAAAAACGTCCACTGCTGGACATAGGCCTCCCCCAGGCGTCGCCACATTGACCGATCCCGTGCGTCTCGCATCCAGCGCCTGCCCGCAACCTTAACCAGGTCATCGGTCCACCTGGTGGGAGGCCTTCCAACGTATCGTCTTCCGGTTCGCGGTCGCCATTCCAGAACTTTTCGACCCCATCGGCCATCCGTTCTTCGAGCAATGTGCCCTGCCCACTGCCACTTTAGTTTGGCAATTCTTCGGGCTATGTCGGTAATCCTGGTTCTCTTGCGGATCTCCACATTTCTGATTCGATCACGCAAGGAAACTCCGAGCATAGCCCTCTCCATTGCCCTTTGAGTGACTGCAAGCTTCCTGATAAGGCCCATTGTAAGCGACCACGTCTCAGAGCCATATGTCATCACTGGCAACACACACTGGTCATAGACTTTCGTCTTGAGACACTGTGGTAAGTTGGACGAGAAGATACCGCGCAACTTCCCGAACGCTGCCCAGCCGAGTCGGATTCAACGGTTGACTTCTTTCTCGAAATTGGCCCTACCCAATTGGATCGTTTGGCCCAGGTAGACATAATCGTCCACAACTTCGAGTGTAGAGTCCCCGACCTTGATAGGAGTGGGTGCAACATGGCCATTCAACATCACCTTGGTTTTTTCCATGTTCATCTTAAGACCCACTCTTTCGGAAGCTCTACTGAGGTCATCGAGCATCGCACTGAGGTCCTCCATGGTCTCAGCCATGACCACTATATCGTCGGCAAACCGAAGGTGAGTGATGTACTCGCCATTAACGTTGATGCCAAGCCCTCTCCAATCCAGAACCTTGAAGACATCCTCCAGCGCAGCAGTGAACAGTTTCGGAGAAATGACGTCTCCCTGTCTCACGCCGCGCTGGAGAAGAATTGGTTTCGAGATCTGATCCTGAAGACGGACTGACATAGTGGCGTTCTTGTACAAACACTTCAACACTTCAATGTACCGGTAGTCGATCTGGCACCGTTGGAGAGACTGCAGTACTGACCAAGTCTCGATCGAATCGAAGGCTTTCTCGTAGTCCACAAACGCTAAACAGAGAGGCAGGTTATACTCTTCGGTCTTCTGTATAACCTGCCGCAGCGTATGTATGTGGTCTACGGTGCTAAAGCCTTTTCGGAATCCGGCTTGTTCGGGAGGCTGGAAATCGTCAAACCTGCGCGCGAGACGATTCGTGATGACTCTTGAAAACAACTTGTAGACATGGCTAAGAAGTGAGATGGGCCTATAGTTCTTCAGCCGGGCATTGTCGCCCTTCTTGAAGAAGAGTACCACCACACCCCTGCACCATGCCTGTGGCGTTTTGCCCTCGAGTATGACGGAATCAAACAGCTTCTGAAGGGCCTTAAGGACCGGTTTTCCACCCGCCTTCAGGAGTTCAGCCGTGATTCCGTCATCACCCGGCGCCTTGTTGTTTTTAAGCTGTTTCAGAGCCATCCTAATCTCGTACAGGCTGACGTCCGGAATATCTTCGGTATAGTGTCGGGTCAATCTAGCTCTTGGGTCGTTTGCTAGATTCGCAACGGGCTTGCTGATTGATGTGTACAACTGCCCATAGAATCTCTCGATCTCCCTCAGAAGCTCTGGTTTGGCGGATACGATCCTGCCATCATCGGTCTTCAGTTTCGTGAGCTGGCTTTGCCCAATAGCCAGATCCCTTGAAAAAACCTTGGAGCCTTTATTTCGCTCAATCGCCTCTTTAATACGCTCGGTATTAAAGCGGCGGAGGTCTCTTTTCAAGGATTTAGAGATCTGTCTATTGAGCTGCCGGTATTTGCACGCCTCATCTGAAGACTGCAGGATCATCTCACGCCTCTCCTTCATAAGCTTGAGGGTAGAATCAGAGAGCTTTTTGGTTCTATCTGTACGACGGGTCTTGAAAAACTTAGACCCGACCGTATGGACAGCTTCCACGAACCCGTCGGCGTAGTCGTCCACGGAGCTCCCTAGGCACTCGAAACGATTTTGGAGTTCGAGCTCAAAGCTCTCGGGGTTTTGGAGCTGGATCCGTGCTGGACGGAGCGTGGACTTCATCAGTCGAGACCTTTCAAGCTTAATATTAATGTTCAATGTGCCTCTTACCATGCGGTGATCGCTCCCGGTTTTCACCGAATTGATCACAGAGACATCATTGAACATTTGCTTCTTGGTTGACATGATGAAGTCGATCTCATTTTTTGTTGCACTATCGGGGCTCTGCCAGGTCCACTTCCTGTGTTCACGCTTTTTGAAGAAGGAGTTCATCATAAAGAGGCCCTCCTTCTCCATAAAACTGGCCAGTAGGTGACCCCGGTGGTTCCGTCGTCCAACTCCAAATTGCCCCACTTGCAGCTCATCCTCGTCTCGTTTGCCCAGTTTTGCGTTGAAGTCCCCCATGACAACGGTGAAGTGAGTTTTGAAACCATGCATGGCTCTGGAGATATCCTCATACATGGTCTCTACCTCGTCGTCGGGGTGTGCCGAGGTTGGGGCGTAGACCTGTATGACCTTCAGCGAATATCTTGAGGATATTCTGAGTATAAGGCACGCCACCCTGGTCGACACACTCTCGATCTTCACCACGTTGTTCACAAGGGACCTGTGGACGATAAACCCGACACCACCCTGGGACTGCCGGTCACCCTCTCGGAAATAGAGCAGGTTACCGGATTTGAGGATTATCGAGTCCTCCCCCTCTCTTCGGACTTCAGATAACCCTACAATACTCCATCGCAACCTGCTCAATTCCTCTTCGAGTTCGGTGATCTTCTCGTCGGTCCGAAGTGTACGCGTGTTGTACGTAGCCAGGTACAGTCGTCGGTGATTTTTTGGGTAGCCGGATCCCGTCCGGAGATTCTTGGCACCCCTTGCCATGCCGTTACCTCGACCGCTACCGTAGTCGAGGGTAGGCAGGCTGCCGGGCACTAGGGGCCATTTTTTATTTGTGCTATTCATGGGGGGTTTTTGCCATAATCGCCACGCTTGGCAGGCGGGTTGGCGATCGCAGTATGGTTGTTGTAGAAGCACAGAGAATGCTGCTGCCCATTCTCTGGTTTGTCCCTTAGTCGCCTCTTACGACACCCACGGGAAGACATGGGATGGTGAAATTCTTTACGTCCGGCACCATACGGAACTCTTTACGTCCGGCACCATACGGAACACATTGACTAACATTAACACCACATTGATTAACATTCAATCAAATTGATTGAATGTTAATAACATCAGATTTCACATCTTATTTACTGAAGCTACAATCTATGCAAATAAACGTTTATTTTACTTTACTTTCTCATTTGAATCTCATTTGATAATTATTTAGTTAATTTTTGCGTTTATGTTCGTTAAAGAACTCCTAAATAAATCTGTGACCTTCAGTTTCACCGAGTGATGTACCTTTATCTGTCTCGCTCCAACCTTTTTTGGAAACCTTAAACGAAATATTTCAAATTTAAAAAGAAACAAAACCAAACATATGCAAGAAGATTATTATTTCAGCAATTTTCCACCACATTCGTCTGGGATGCAAATAGCACCGTACTACATAAGCATAGCAAACCTCCAATTAAAAAAAATACTATTTCTAAAATCAACTGTAAATAATAAAAATGGCGGGCATTCTCTAACACAAATATGGCGTCTATTTTTTCCTGAGTGAGGCATTGCATGAACTGACGAGTGTTACTTTATGTAGGGTTGGACAGAATTTGGTGCTACAAGTACAGTAGGTACAAATTAGTTGCACCTTAATGGAACCTACTTTTGCAGCTATTGTATATTGTTATAGAACGAACTACAGGGTCTAAAGCGAGACTGACTGTGAAGTATAATTTAATGCTGGAACTGGTGATTGGACAAAAGTTTCCAGTAAAATCCGTTGTCTCATGGTCAATTAATAAAGTTGGGGATCCTTGCAAAGGTGAGACGGTACTTCACGCCTGAACAGCTGCTCAATTTGTATAAAGCGCAAGTTCGGTCATGCATGGAGTACTGCTCTCACCTCTGGGACGGATCTGCCAAATATCAACTTGATGCACTTGAGTCGATTGACAAACGGGCCAAGAGGCTTATCGGCCACGATGCACTGGTCGCCTCAAAGCTCCAGAGCCTTGAACATCGACGCGAGGTGGCCAGTCTGTCGGTTTTTTATCGGTTACATTTCGGGGAGTGTGCGATGGAACTGCACAATTTGATTCCGCCTAGCCCTTTCCATCACTGGACAACAAGACGCACGGCAATACGCCACCGGTACATGGTAGACATCCCACCCATACGTAAAAAGCGTTTTGCGAATACTTTCATTGTACGCACAGCTAAGGAGTGGAATTCCCTGCCGGAGTCTTTGTTTCCTGATAGCTACAACCTTGGTCTTTAAGTCATGAGTGAATAGGTTACTTCTAGGCAAGGGTGCTTCACCGTCGACCACATCATCGCTTACCATCAGACGAGATAGTGGTCAAACGCGAGCCTATAAATAAATAAAAAAAAAAAAAAAATTGGTCAGTCAGGCATCACATTTTTAGAAGCTATAAGTTTCAAGTAGGACTCTCATACCCCTATAATGCAAATTACGGTTTTAAATTTAAAACTTTCGCAATGAAGTTTCCTTTGTTGTCATAAATTAGATTAACTAAGGAAGTACACAGTAAAACGACATGGGCCGACTAATCTTCATCCAGGGATCCGCCTAATTCACTAATATCTTCCCTTTAGTCGCCATTTTGTAGTTCACAACAATCCGCAGTTCCTACTAGGCGTATGCCATCCATGTGCGAACCATTCGCGTTATTTTACTACCGACACAAATCTTACAACGGACTTCAAGATTGACAAACTTTGCATTACCGACACTCACAACTTTATTATTATAGCAGTAAAAAAGTTGAAAGTTTATTGTGGCAAATGCAGTATAAGTTTGCATTTTACAATGATACAACATCCTTGTTTCTGGTACATTTTATTGCGGTATTTACAATTTGAGGTAGCTTATGTGCGAAATCGAGACATTTTTAACCGACTGCCCATAAAGGAGGAGGTTCTATGTTCGACGGTATGTATTTTTTTAAATGTATGTTCACCGAATTCTCCGTCAATTGTGGACCGATTTAGAAAATTATTTTTGAGTTTGAAATTGTATACTCCCGAGGTGGTCCCGTTGTCACCGAGTAATGCAGTAGGCTGCAAAAGTTTCTTCTCATACAGAGACGAAACGAATACTAAACTTTATACTTGACCGGCGATATTTCAGACCTTTACAATTCCAGATGTTATGTTATGTTCGTTACAATGTTTTCGTACAACTGTGAAATACCTAGTTGTTTACAAAATGCGTTGCACAATGTTCAAGCTTCATGGACCATGTAGTTATAACTTCTGTGGACAGTTCACTTCTAACTTTTCATTATAACAATCTTTTTAAAACTCTCATGCATGCTGAAAAGAGTCCTCAAATAATGTTATTCGGGAAAGTACATGTAGTTTCCTTGATGCATATTGTATTTTGTTACCATTCTGAACACACCGGACTGGAATACTAAATCTTTTTCGAAACTTTTACAAACCAAATGTCCTTAAATGTTAAGGATAGTCGTATGTCGTGGGTATGTCTCGTATGTACGATGCTCTCAGTAATTTTCTTCTCTTGATTCAATCAAATCGACAGTTTGTAGCTTGTTATTTGTTGACAGTAATCTACTGATTACTGTCAATAAATATGTTAAAAGGGAGTGGAAGAGTTTCACTTCAAAAGGACTTAGAATATAATCCTTAGACTCTAAAAAGATGGATGGTGGCAACCTGTCTTATGTAACTACTTGAAAAATACCTTAACTTAATTAATTATTAGTCACACACCAGTTCCTTCAATCATGTAAATATTTTCTCATTCTTGTATCGGTCATCGGTGATCGGTCAATGACCTAACGGCGTGTCAAACCTAATGGACATTCTGAGCTTTAAACCTGCTCCTCCTTACATTCCTCTGTGTAATCAATTATAATGTACAATGTAATCAATTATAAACTTTATGTGTTTTGATACATGATTGATGTTTGTTAAATGACTGTCTGTTTAATAAATGGGGAAGCGGGAAGGCGTTTCAGACTTTTACTGCCTAAAACCCATGTTCCTTCAGTTGCTTGAGCCAGGGCCGCGATAACTCTTTTTTCAAATTTATCCGCGACCCAGACAGGCATTGGACCTAGCAGGCCCGTCAGTTTTTTCTGACGCTTTGAGGCGCGCGTGGAACACTACGCGCCGTTGACTCGTGCCTGGTCCTTATCGGACGGCGAGCTACCCATTACTCACCGTCCGCAAGCCCGTGCCTACGGTGGCCGGGAATCGGCTTGCGACTCCCGACGCCCAGGTCGTCTCTTGCGGTGGCTAGGGACGTGAGGGCGTCTCCTTTGCGTCTCCCTCACGCGTTCCGCCTTCTTTGCGTGAATTACTGCTTCGCAGATGGAAGAGACAGCTTCCCATGCCTTCTCGCTTCGCACCATGGCCTGAACTAGGGCCGGACGCGGGAGTTTGCCACCGCCGAATAGAGCATGTCCTGGGTTTGATTTTCGAGTCGTAAACGAAGTATTAATGTAAGCAAAGCAAAATTAATTATGTTTATGTAATGATGTTTATGTGTGTATGATATTAATTCAGTCATCTACTCGTGTACACATCTACCCGTCATCGTACCTACCCCTGCAGGGAATACTACAAGCGTGATGTCGTTTATTTTTTAGTATCCTAAAAACTACATCTGTTTGATATTCCCGCTTCGTCGCCCATATAGGACGGAGGAAAGGATTTCAATCAGTATACCCAATTCTGATGTATCCGGCAAACCTAAATGCGTCTTCCTTTCATCTTGATTCTCGTAAGAAAAAAGCTTTTATTCAATTTGTCTGTATGTATATCCGTTCCATGATTTTTCTAAACAATTAGTGATGTGTTTATTACAGAAAAACATCCTATTGTTTCAATTCAATTTTAATAAAAACGGAAGATGTCATTCGGCTTTAAGAATAAGGGACTGAAAATAGTTTGTTTGGAATTTACTGGTGGAATATTTATTATTAATAAAGGAATTATTTTGCAAGCCTTTTCTGTCAAGTAGTCTGGGTCTGTTGCAATTTCGGTTCTAAATCCGAGAGAGGGATTCCGATTTGTAACCAAACCCAAAAAAAGTAGGTATATGAAAAAACATTTTCTTTTCTCATAAAATACTTAGCCGGTTTTAAAGAAAAAATTGTTTTGGTTTAAAAGCATTTGATTAGGAACCCATTTTTTACTATTTGAGAGTTTTTGTAAGCTCTACCACTAACTTTTATTAATGTTAGCATGTTTAATGTCACACCCTTCTTACTACCTATATTAGTTTAACAAAATAACAAAAATTCCACACACAGTTCCAGTTAATGAAAAGGGTATCACGGTATGGGGCGTGATACCCTTTTCATTAACTGGAACTGTCTCCGTAAAACCTAACGATATAATATATGGTGACACAACAAACTGCCATTTAATATGGGCCATATATGGGACGAACCGAAAATGGTACAAAACATATCGAGTTCCAACCAGGGCTGACAGTTCGAGAATGGTCAATTGTGTTAATATTTCGGTATGATGTGTGTATAAGTTGTAAAGAGTAAGTATTCTGAGGATTATAATTTATTTTGTATGACCTTTTGACTCAAAAAGTGAATAAAATAGAAACCCTTTATATCATCTTGTAACGAAAACCATTTTTTTTTTTTAAACTTTGCCCCACACTAGTAATTTCTCCTGTATCGTGGGTGCGTTTACAAACATATAAACTCACATACACAAACACCCAGAGCTGGAACAAGTATTTGTAGATTATACAAATAATTGTTCCGTGCGGGAATCGGACCCGCGACACGCAGCGCAGCAGTCAATCGCTCAACCACTGCGCCAACCGTGCGCCCAATTAAGCTTTGCTTTAAATTAAGGTTTCTATTTATATTATAAATCTGAGCTGAAACTTGCCACACTGCATGCCAAAACTTCACAAACAAAAGTACTTATCCAAATCTTTTGTCAATAAGTTAAGCATAATTTATTTTATCTCAATATCAGAAACGAATATTGCTAAATCTAAATCTGTCATCCCTGACATTACACATGTTTCAAAACCAGATGACAATTGACATGAAGTAGTGTTGTTTGAATTAACGGGATCACGTCAACAGTGTTAGGCACTGATTGGATTTTCTATCGATACATTTCGTAAACCGATGACATCCGGGCATCACAAACTGATAAAGACTGTCAGTAATGTGTTCTGGCTTAAAATATTAGCTTAAGGAAATATTAATATTTTTTTAATTTTAAAATTTAGTCTATTCATTCCTTAATTTTTATGTTTTTACTTACGTTAGAATTTATATCTAGATAAAGCCACCTTTTTGTAAGGCACAGAAGTTTAAAAACCAGTTATTACAAAATGCTGCCATGATTAATCTAGTTTTTCCTTTTGTCTCATGCCTGGCCTGTTTGACTCCGCTTTTAATTTTGCATACAAACAGACAGAAAGCTAGTTTCCTTAGTTTTAGTTTTTATTTCTCCGGTTCTATTTCAAGACATAATGCATTTTCCTAATATTAATTACTTTTAATAAAAGAAAACCTTCCTTTATCATTTCTTTTATTATAATAAAATATCAAATTAAAACGATATTTTAATCAAAGCTGCAGGGTAAACACTAATATTCATGTATAAAAAGGATTTTTTGAAAAGAACTTGAAAAGTGCAAAAGAGAAGACAAGCCTTATAGCGTTCCTTTTTATAGACCCTTACTAAGAATACTATGTTACTTCTTGTAACTACTAATAAACCCAAATTTTACAAAAACATTTTGAAATGCTCAAAGTAGCGCAAACTCTACTACCTCTATCGTATTCCTTCACCAAGATTGGCAAAACCTTAGTCACGAGCAAACAAGACGCCATGATCCTATCCGCAATTCCCATTTATCGTAAGTAACGCGATGAGTTACACAGAACACAGGTAAAACCCAGCAACAACATCGCAAAATAAATCACCTAACCCGCAGCTAATTAATCCTATCGAAAATCGGTGAATCGATAGTGCACGTCACTATAATCCGTCACCCGTTGCCCACACACGCGGACCGACGAACAACACTAAATACTTTATCATCGTGCATTCCTCTCGCCCTTTAAACTCCCAGTATAGGTTCGAAAGAGATGGGGGCAAAGTAAGGATATCTCGAAAACTACCAAGTGTGAGATTCACGGAATGCATTAGGGAGTCAAATTTTTGCTTGCTTTGGGGTCAGTGACTCAATTAATAAGGATATTTTTGGCTGCAGTTCAGATGCGTTTAATTTGCTTTGTAATGGGGAGAAAGTAATTTGGGTCCACTGGTGTGGAGTAAGTAAAGTTTCATTGAATATGATTAAAACTTCTCGGCACAATAACTTGCTTGAGGGTGCAGACACGCGTATATTGACCAAACACAATAATAATACCTGGCAAAATTAACGAGATATATATTCAGTTAGATAAAAATACAGGCACTACGATGTCAGGCCTTGTGGATACAGATAATAATCGAATTTTAAGTTATCGCATTGTCAAATGTACTAAATTATTTGTAGAATAAAAGTCTAACACCCCTCACTTACCGCCACGCGGCAACTGTTATCAAGTTAAAGTGTATTTTAATCAAAATAAAAAGGCTTTTTCCTCGTGCAGATGACGCGGTTGAAGATTATTTTGAACTGATTGGTCCCCGACTCGATGAGAAAACAATCCGAAGGGGAATATTTGTATCGGAAGAGACACATTTTCTTAATTTCGTTGCTAAGATTTCATTAATTAATTGATTATTGGAGTTTGTACCTATACCTTTCTGTCTGTTGGTTTGTTGTGATGTTATAACTGAATGTTTGAACACTATTCTGTCAGATTTATTGACAACTAGCTTTTTCTCTCTGTTTCGCTCTTGTGGCCGGCTGAGTACCATATGCTACTTTTGATCCCGGGAAAATGCACGGTTCCTTTGGGGCACGGTTTCTTGAGGTTCCTTTGGGGACGCCTGTCTGGGTCGCAGATAAATTTGAAAAAGAGTTACCGCGGCCCTGGCTCAAGCAACTGAAGGAACACGGGTGGGTTTTAGTCAGTAGAAGTCTGACACGCCCTCCCGCCTCATCCAGAGCGGGAGAAGTCATAGGATGATTTCCCACCCCAAAAAAAAAAAAAAAAAAAAAAAAGGCCTTGAGATAAAGATAGTTATTACTAATCTGAGGTATGTCTATTTAGACTTTGCAAACCCTTATTTCTCCTCTTTGACGGTTTATATATACTAGATGATTGGTTTCAATATGTTTAGGTATCCGTAAAACACAATGATACGAATATAATAATATGAGAGTGATGCCAAAATATTAATTTGGATTTTTTTCTGTTTTCAGGTAAGTTTTCATCGAAGAACATCAGTAAAACTATTTAAAGAAGAACTAACAGATAAGTAAATAAACTGTTCTTTGGTGAAAAATTGAGCAGTTCCGTGATCTACCATGGGGACGAAGCCACTGGCTAGTATTATAAACCTCATCATCATCATTTCAGCCGAAAGATGACCACTGTTGAACATATACCTAAACGAAATAGGCATAAACACATGTACCTAACTGAAATATACGCTTTTGAAATTGCAATTAGCTTTGACTTTCTGACTGACTCCTTGGCAATCCAAAAGTGCCTGTAAATGTTTTAACTGAAATAAATGCATTGCGTTCGTTGAAATATATGCTTTGAGTTTGAGGAATCAAAATGTCTAAATGTAGTATGTCTAGATGTGTAGGTTCCAATAACAAAGTGGTTTTTGAGAACGAAGCCAATGATGCGTAAATTAAATAAAACGAAAACTTTCTTCAGTTGTTCATCAAGCAGAAATAAAAGATAAAATAAAATTTGACGCTCAACGAAGGTTCCGTACTTTTTGCTGATTTGGTTTTTTTTTTGAATTCCTATTTTCATTTCAATAAGTGAGCTTAGACATCCTTTGGAAATAATTTATTAAAAAAAAAAAAAAAAATCTTTTCTCAAAAAAAAATCATCAATAATGTTGAGTTGAAGATATTTTTCTTATGTTTTGTATTGTACAGGTATTCAAGCAATGTCAGGTTAAAGTAATCCAAAGAACGGTGTTTAGAATTGAGGAAATGAATAGGGACGAGGCAACAATATCGATAATGCAGGCTTTCTTTCATTTTCTTTTTGGCACAATACCTAAAAAGAACTAGGAAAATATTCTATGTATAAAAAAATATTGCTCCTCATTTTTGATTGCTCTATCTCCAAGGTCCTTGAATCAATTTACATTGATTCTGAATCAGTCAAGTTTTTAGGTAACAATTTTCGAGGATGGTCAAAGGTCGAGATGGTAGGAGTGGTCAAAAACAAATGTACAAATCGTTAATAAGTAATGAAAGTCAAAGTCAAAGTCAAAAGTCAAAGCCATTTATTTGCATTAAATGCGGTACAAAGATGGTATAAATAAGTTATTAGCACAATGACACATTTCGCCATAAGTTGGCATGCAAATATTAAGATATGAGTTAAGGTGCTTACAATAAGCAGATCTCATAACACATTATTTTCATTAGGTATTTAACCTGTTAAGTTTAGTAAACTCTTCAAAACACTTAGTTTACTTACTTAAGTAGACTATGAAATTATATGGTTAACAACACATAAAATATAAATCAAATAATATCATAAAAGGCAGTAGGTAGAAATTACAACAACTAATAACAAAATAATCTACAATACATTCCTGTAATGATAAGATTGACATGGAGTTTTTTTTAGAAATTCGTGTAGAGAATAAAAGCTGTGAGAAATGAGCCACTTTTTTAAAACTATACAGAATTTTCTGTAAGGGAGATCGGTTATAAAGGAGGGTATAGAATTATAAATAAGAGGCGCCATGTAAACACAACTACGCCTAAATAATTCGATTCTGGGTACAGGCAATTCTAATACATACTGTGTAACTTTTCGTTTATTATTGTTATTTTTAGTATTAAAAAGTGAATAATTAGTTTTTACGAATTTAGCGATTTCATATATATACATACAAGGAACGGTGAGGAGATTGTGTGCTTTATATACTGGTCTGCAGGAATCAGTCCAGTCCATATTAAAAATGGTGCGGATGCATTTTTTTTGTGCCAACAGAACTCTTCAAAGTTCAGAGGAGTTTCCCCAGACAATGATGCCGTAACGGATGACTAACAAAGATTGGAATCACCTAAAAATGTACCTTGATATTGGCCCATGTTATATGTATGTAGGCAAGACTATGTAATTGTCAGGATATGCCATTATTGTATGGGTCCTTTTCGGGCGAGGAGTCAACAAATGCGCGACTTTCAGAATTCTAGAAATGTACGGTTACTAAGTACCTCACTAATCAATTTAAGTAATGGAGAATAACGTAAACGACACTCCACCAAGCACGTAGTATGATTTACTCAAACAATTGGTAACTTTTAATGTATTTCTCCTTAAGTTTTACCCCAAATTAATAACTCAATCAAAACCGCCATCTTCTTCTTCGATCTTCTGTCTCAACCTATTTTGTTCGCACCAAAAACTATACTTTATAAAAGATAGCTTGATCTCTGTGACAGCTGTCAATATCAATAAACTAACAATAGCGCTTGACAGGCTAAGAATAACGTAACAATAACGTATACACCAGTTTGACATAATTATGTCGCAGAGATCAAACTATCTTTTATGAAGTTTTTTTTTTTTCTTTCTTGTGCTTAGAGTGCGCGCAAGATAAGTCTGCGCGCGACGGGTGGCGTGCTTAATGTTACCAGCATAACTGATCTTTTATTCCTTCATTTAATCAATAGTCCTTTTTCATTACTTGAAACTTAAAGTAATTTAAGTTATGCATACTTAATTACTAGCTTTTGCTACTTGCATAAAATAAGATGAAAAAAGCTTGAAATTATTGTAAATGATTTATTTAATACATAGCAGTATCTACTGTTAACTTTGGTCTAACAATGGCCCTGCAGTTGCTAATACCGTCCATTTCAATTACAATTCTTGTTTTATTTCTTCTTCAATAATTTTTGAAGAAGCGGCACCGGTAGTACGAAAATTTAGGGAAATTTTAGTATAATGGTATCCCTAAAAGTTACTGTCAAATAAGCAACGCGAGCTCTATCTTTGTAAAACGGTACCGTAGGCCTGTTATTGTCTTACTCACTTCAAGAAAACATCTCTACCAGCACTTTAAATTACTGTTGGCATAATGATAGCGATTATTTACTTCGAAAACGAATAAAAACACGGAATACAACACACTCTCTTGACACCTGACAAAAATGACAAATGTGTGATCTTGCGCGTACTCTAGTGTATATGTCAAGTTGACGAGTCATTCGAAACCTTAACTCTCTTCAGAACGAAATCGTTCAAATTGCTGACAGGTATATTTTTCACATGTTGAAAAACGTGTCGAATGTAATTTTGTCCAGACTTCTTCTAGTCGATCGAAAACTTGCTAAAGTGCCTATACACCTGCTCTTTGGAAGACTTAATGAAGCAGGCCTTGCGCATAACGTATTTGCTTTGTTAAATAACAGAATTGAAAACCTTTTTCATCCAAAAGAAAAGTATTCTAAAACAAGTAAAGTAAAATTAACCTAAAATCGCTCAAAACATATGTGTACGCGATATAAACAGCAAAATACGTTCCCAGCTAATTCTTTCATATTTATGTTACTTTTATTCTAAAACACCGCCGTTTCCTTGCTTGTATGAAGTACTCTTCGGCATAAAGTGGCTCTCTCTTCACTTTACATCCACAAAATAAAATTTCTTTCAGGTTTTCTTGCAATTTTTAAACAAGGTTTTGAGATAAAAAAATGTCGGGAGTGTTTTATAAGGAAATTAACGGTAATTAAATGAAACGTAACTTCGACTATTTTGGCAGATGTTATGATGTAAAGTAAGTCTCTGCATAACATTACTTCCTACTTACTATTTTCCTAACTTGTTGAAGCTGATTTTCCAGTCTATTGGTATGCAGCTGAATACCTTTTTATATCTAATGTCTTTTTGGCCTGCACAACACAGCAACGTTGCTCCCGACAAAAGTCCGAAGCTCCGTCAGAAGTATTTTACAAACTTTCAAATAAAATAACATAACATCAAACAAAAAATCAAGAAGTCAAGTCATTGCTGACCAAATAAAAAAATAATATACACTACCAAAAAACACAAATCTTAACACAAGAACCTACTATCCCCTAAGTTCCTACTCTACCAAAGCCCCTAACGTTCACTATTTGACAAGAAGTCCCTCTAAAACTATATTATGACCGGTCCTTACCAAACATTCCATGGCGAGTGTCTTTCCATGCTGGTACAAATTGTAATAAATATTTGCGACCCCTAATATTATATCTCTATTACGTTGACTTGTACGACTACTAAAGAGATCATTCTTATTTGAGGGTTGGGACTGTTAAATATGTGGTTCTGTTATAGTAAACAAAACATTTTAATGGTTTCTATCAGAAATTGACACCCAGAGATAGGACCTTGAGAGGCCTTGAGTAAATGAAATTATGTCAGCGGTAACGATTGCCAAAAATCTTAAAATGTCACGTGCTCAGATATATGTATTCAACTTTAGACAATCGTTTTCGGCTGATAGAATGTAATTTTGTCTAGTTATCAGTGCTCACTAGTAACGACAACTAAGCATGGGGTCTGGACTTTGATCCACTGCTATAAATTATTTCCAATAGGATTTTGCATTAGCCTCGCATACTGATAGGGTCTGGGAGCCATACTATATGGGACTTAAAAATAACTATAAGAATCTATGTGTATTACTATATATACCTACTAAAGGGAGAGGTGTAGTGTTATATTAGTAGGGTTGAGTTAGGTCTAATCGAGCTAGTGTTTATTATCTTGCAAATGCACGTCGCTTTACCTCTGAATCAGTATGGTTTAACCATTACTTAAAGGTTAACGCACGATGACGCCAAAACTGGGTTACGCAAAAGTAATAATATCACCCGTTCTTGGTACTTGACATTTTTTTTAAATAAATCTTTTTTGATCGATGTTTGACCAGCTTCTTGTAATCTGAATAAGTAAAATGCACATTGTTGTTTGTATGGAAATTTTATGGTGTTACATTACTGATATCTATGAAAATGCAGAAAAACAATAAGTGATTTATTAAACTGTGCGAATACCTTATAAACTATGGGTTAGGTCAGACTAACTATCCCTTTAAATTCAATGTCTTTTCAAAATTTGTTTCAATTACGGTATTGAAAGGCACTTTGAAGTAAAAAAATTAAAACAATTGATTTTAATCTAATAATGATGGTGAGCGCAGCCAATTAACAAAAGTTTCTAAAACAGTTTTGATTAAGTCTTTGTACAGAATAAGGGCAAAATTTTAACTATATTAAAATTATTTTACATAATCAGCGTTAATTGTTTGTAGAAAATGTTTAGTTTAGTTAATAATTCTATGAAACTTTAAAATAGTCGATAATGACTCTTCAAAAGCTCAATTAACATAGTAGTTTCGACGAAAAGCTGGTAATTTAATATCTCTGCCGAACATTGGCTCGTCCGATCACCGGGTGGTTCGACTCTTAATTAAAGACTTCGGCACAAAGCTGATGGGCTGATAATTACATCTGATGTTTCAATTAGAACTGAAGTGATATTTGGTCAGATTTTAGAGAATTTGGGAAATTTGGCGTGTTTGAAGATAATGACTGGTTGATTAGGGAGCTGAAAGTTGTGGGTACAATTCTTATTGGTAATTTATTACAATTCTTATTGATTTATAATTGGTATAGCTAAACAATATTATGAGTAGCTTCACTGACTGAATTCACTGACTTTTACCTCTTCTGATTATATTTTTCCTCGGAGAAAAATCATCAATCATGTATTTATACAACATGATTTATTTTATTTTATTTGTAAAATTGTTTGTTAAAAAAAAAAAAAAACAAATATCATAATTATAATTATCATCATCGTCGCTGATCCCTCTTTTGTACGGGACTGATTATGTATAGGCGTACCTACAATGTTCAATGTAAGCACAGTTCATAACACCTACAAGGATATCTGACTTAAGTTAGGTACGTCATAGTTATATTTAGTTCCAAAAAAAAATCGTCACTCGTAAAGTTTCGTATAAAGACAACACATAATACCTCGCAATAAATATATCCATGCAAATATTCAAACCCAATTCCCATGAATTCTCTACTGGATTGCATTCGTGAACCAAACAGAGGCTCATAAACCCTGCTATATAAATCAACACCTACACGAATGACGGTAGGGATAGAAATCATATTGTTCTATGACTCACCATTTTTTAAAGATAATCTTACATTAGGTGAGGCACACAGTATGGACCGCCCTCGGTGGTTGTGCCTTTGTGGTTGAGGTCACACTTTATGTGAAGACAGAAGATCTAATCCACACTGCTTTAGGTTAGGTTAGGTTAGGTTAGTTCATTACCAGTGGTAATTTAAACCTTTGAAAAATCGAACTTAAATAGTCCAATACATTTTTCTTACAAACCCTAATTATTTTTACGCCATATTAAGACTATAACATGGTTTACAAATAGTGCACCATTACGCACATCATTCACTGATCCCATAAAAGTACAAAAATAGCAATGTTGAAATAAATATGGTATAAAAGTGACAAATGGAACCCACTGGGCATTCAGATAAAAATATGACGTCAAAATTTTAAATGGCACCCTGTTTATTTGTTTTATTTATGGCATTGCGAAATGATCAATGTGCAACCGATTCAGATATTTTATCGTTGTTTTATTATTGTGCAGCGTATAGAGTATGTAAATGTAGGGGTACAACGGACCAAATGGGAGTCTAAGTGCGGAAAAAGGAGTCCCCATCTTCATGTAGAGTCATTGCTTTTTTCTATTGATTTGTTTGTTTGTCATGATAGCTTGTAAAAGGTGAAGGTTTAGAGACTTTTTTTTTTCTGCATTAATGAAGAAATAAAGTGCTTAAGAACAGCCAATTAATCATTTCGACTTAATATAGACAAATTTCTGCCGACTTATAACGACTACACGGATGCGAATAAAACTTGGCATACGGGTGCACCATCACCTAGATTAGAATTATTTTTTATACTGATGTATATTCCTTTGGAATAACAAAATAGTTTTCACGCGAGCGTAGCCGCGGACCGGAGCTAGTTGATATTAAACAATAATGTTCATCCACTTAAAATACAAAATCAACAACAAAACCCAATATATTTTTCCACAAGTAATTCCACTGCCTGTCCACCACTTCATTAAGGTACAGCAGCCACTTATATTGGCAATAAACCCGCACTTGGCCTGAGAGAAATCGCTTAGCCGGATCGCCGACGATTAATCTTTGGTAAGTAGATTCTTTTTATGAAATGTCACGTTGTTACCTCAAAAGGTAAAAAAGAACCCTTATTAGATCACTTTCTTGTCCGTCTGACCGTGTGTCACCACCGATTTTCTCAGGAACGGGTAGACCTAGCAAGTTGAAATTTATACCAGATACTGAGGATCTATAGTTCCTATTAGGTGTATTTACATCAAGGTCCTGAGTCAACACGATAAAATGATATAGGCAAATTTATATTTCCGGGAAAACTTGTAAGTACCAAAATTAAACTTAATTTTCAACTTTTTTATTTTTCGGCATTTTTCCTTTACTTGTGCTGTAAGAACTTGCTTTTAACCAAAATTGCATTTCTAGGTCAACCGCAAGTACCCTATCCGTCTTATTAATAAACGTGGACTAAGGTAAGATTAACTTTATTCCAAGCATTAGGTTGATACTAACAAATTTCCGTATTAATAAACATGGAATAAGGAGAGATTATACTAATCTGACTCTAGTCTTGGACTAAAAGTTATTCCATGGGGCTAGCTAGTTTAAGGTTGGATTAAGAGTGTATCCATGGCGACTACATTTATTATTTTTGGTTGACATTTTGTTCGTTGTGAATTGATGATGAAAATTTTTTGTTAAATATAAATATATTGTACTAGACAGGAAACACTATTTCAGGAATTGGCATGAAGTTGTGTTTAATACTTAGGTATTTTACTAACATTAGTATGAGAGATACACTCGTCATCAGATACAGATTGCACCTGAAAATGTTTCATAAACATGTTTGCAATATCTCCGTGATCACTCTTCCCCTCCACACTCACCGCGAGGCTAGGCCCAACATACAATTTACCTGTGGATTTCCAAAATTTACCAAATTTTTTAGTAGCTCTTTGTTCTGCTAACAAGTCCATTTTAATTTGCTCCTGATTATTTTGGCACCATTTCAAACGACTTTTGAAAATTTTGCGAGCCTCTTTCATTTGTTCATAAACGTAACCATTATTCGGTCGTTTATGTTCTATCCAGGTTTTAAATTTAAGCCTAGACTCGTAGTGAGCATCATGTACATGTTTATTCCAGCCACACATAGGAAGACATTTTTTGCGAGGTTTACAGTTACTCAGCTCTTTAGATTGCTTAGCTGCCTCACAAAGCACGTTCACAATCCGATCATACAAATCATCCAATACATTTTTATGTTCAGGCAAACTACATGACCCATGACTGCACTCCGTAAGTTCCTGGGGGAGATCAATATCACGCAATTTACTGTTGCACACAAACCGATATCTGTAAATTTCAGAAACGTCACAACAATAAATATGGGCAGATGATCAGAGTTATAAACATCCTCTTTAATACCTACATCTACAACAGTGGCCCATGCCGATAAAGATACCACACAGTGATCAAGCCATCTCCTACACCCATGCGCATCACTAATAAATGTGTAGTGATTTTGCTCAACCTAGAATTTCAATATCAGCACAAACCCATGACTGCTACGCACAGAAGCTCGTCATTTCATTATAGAAGTTTTGCCTTGGGTGCGCGTTAAAATCGCCCAACACAAACACATTCTCAACTTCATAACTTGCTACAATATCATTTATCTCACTTAAAACATTAGTAAAGATGGTCAAATTTTCCGGCGAGTCTATAGGCATGTAGACAGAAAAAACAAGAATAGATCGGTCACCAATAACTACCTTAATGGCTACAATTCGATCACTGCTACAGTCCAAAACAGTAACTGTCTCAAACAAGCCCTTCCTCCAGAGAATGGCCACGCCCCCGTAGGGCCTTCCTATTAACGGTCCGACGGTTGTATCAACCGCTGACTTTCCAGTAAATTCAAAGTCTTGACTTATGGTCCCTAACATCAATATGTCATAAGGAAGAAGCCATGTCTCTTGGAGGGCCACAATATCTGACCACTCACAAATTGCTCTGATGTTATCAATAGAGCGTTTTGCTGATTTACAATTAAAACTAGTAAACGTTGAATACTTATTAGTGTTATTGTACATTGTGAAACTATTTAACTAACTTTAACTTTAGATTCTGAGTTAGTTCGATACATGAAATGAACAAACCGCCTAAAAGTAATACCATCCGGCCACAACTGGTCATTAAGAAATAAATTAACTTTATGCTTTGAAACAAAAACCTTATAAGCATTGCACTTTTTAAAAGACTTAATGTTCATCTTTTTTAAGGTAACACTCTCATTTGTTTTAGTCTTAATGTAGCTAATAATATCACTTTCTTGTGTCTCAGTACTGACGTTTGAAATTAACAATGGCACCTTTACATCAGCCGCCCGTAATTTAATATCAGGTTCAATAGAAGCACAGCCCCTTTGACTTATTAACCTATTTGATTTAGACGATTTACGTGTAACTAACTTCCATTCCTTGTTTTGGTCCGCTACCATTTGCTCACTACTCACATTCGATTTATACACACTCGAACTGTTCACTGTTTGTAACTCACTCGATTCCCTTCCAGTCGACACCGCAGTCGCAAACGTAACGATGGTAGGGGACTCAATCGGCCCAGGCGCACACCTAGACGCCGCCGCAGTGGTCGGATCGCTCAAGGTCACACCTGCCGCGTCACTTGTTACTGTTTCTGCAAACGTCATGCTCGTGCGTGTGCTTCTTAATGGTGTCTCGCTCTCTCTCGCACCCCTTACAAGAGCTGCGTGTCTTTGTTGACATTTTTTCGAGTTACCCTCTTTATCACGATTTGTTGTTATTGATGGCGAATTCACCGTCACTGGGTCGTTCACCTTTGTATCAGCTATTAATTGCGTTGCCGATATCGGCACATACTGCAAACCTATAGGGCCACTATCCAATGTGAAACTATTCTCGAGACAAGCCCCTCTTCTTGTATTTGTCTTAGTATTAGGCGTACAGTAATAATTGTCTACCAACGATGCACATTTCATATTTTGTACCTCGAACTTGAGAACATCAAACTGGTCCCTGGTTACCATCTTATCTTCTAAAACCTTGCATTTATTTTGCAGAATTAAAATGTCCTTTAATAGCCGGGTCGCATCCACATGATCGAAGGTTACTGGTGGAAGTTTATGTAATTCCTTGGCCACAAATACAGGGAATAGGTCAGGATCTGTTGCTTTCATTAGATATATTATGTCATCTAAATCCCTGGACATTTTCTTCTTGCCGTCTTTTCGACGAATTGGCATCTTTTTTGAACTGGCTAGCGAATCAAACAGCAATTTTTTCGCTTTAACAATATCATCAGCTGTGAAGGATGACGTACACAACTGATGAATGCTCTCTTCATCCGTAAATTCCAACACATTTCTTAGAAATGCCAAAAGTTCGTTAATCACAACATTGCAGTTCACACACTTAACAGTTTTTGATGACATGATTCGCACAATGAGTCACTCGTCACTTCGACAAGCAATACGCGTCCGCGCTCAATTAAGACCGACCCGCGACTGATATGTATTGTTGATGTATCAAAGCACTACGAATATTAAATACTAGCTGTTACCCGTGACTTCATCTGCGTAGCATTAGCACTCCTAATAGCCTATTTTTAATGTCGCACTAATTATATTGTGAGGGCCGCCTTACTTGAGAAATTATTAGTTCACCATACAAATTTCTACCTTCCTTGCCACCATTCAACCATCCTCATGGGGGTCCATAAGGATGGTTTTGGGGATAAAAACTATCGTATGTCCTTCCCAGGGTTTCAAACTAACTCCATTGAGGTAATTATGTCATACATATTATCTCAATGACTAACTCCATCCAAAATCAGTTCAGCGGTTTAAGCGTGAAATGGTAATAGACAGACAGACAGGGTTCCTTTCGCATTTATATTTTTTTTATTTTAAGCGATTTAAGTATGACAGATGTCACTTTGTCCGTTATTTTCTTTCTTTTTCTACTTTATGTCATCAAATTTCTTGGTTTCATTCACTGGTTCACTCTTTTTACTTTTAAATTGAACTGGGTTGCCATCGCTTACGCGTAAATCCAAGAGTAACAAACGAATAGTTAGTCCGAGGTTATTCCATGTTTATTAATAACATTGCTAAGCCTATTTTAATCCTTACTTACTCCGGGATTAGCTAGTCCAAGAGTAACTTCGGAGTAAGCTGGTAATACGCCATTTTTAATAATAGGTTTTGGGTCGAAAACATATATCGTAGTTTTAGTTTCCGTTGACCTAGAACCACGAAATTTGGTAAAAAGTAAGACACAAATAAAGGAAAAATTCCAAAAAAAAAACAAAGTTGAATATTAAATGGTGTCCCCATTCACTTATAGTTGACGCCACCCCTGGGTACGGAGACTTCCTGCGCGAGTTCGACTCGCATTTGGCCGGTTTTTTTATTGCTGTAGGTACCTACTGTGTTATATGAAGATGTTCTTCAGAAAGGCCAGGTCCGACTTTCTGATTTCGCTTCTATTGATAAATAGCCCTTACCCTTCGAATATTAATTCCAAACAAAGTTCATTTAATAAGAAATAGGATAATTATGAATGGGTCTTGATTACTACCAAACTCTCTAACTGAATCGATGAAGTACCTTGTGGTTTAGCCGGAATTATGAACTTAGACAAACAGTGCTTGATTTTCATAGGTTTATGTTTTGAAGGTTTCTGTTGAGTCAGATCATGAAGATTTTTTGATTGTGTAAAATCGGATGATTTGTAAATAATTATGGCACTTCTAGTTTTCAATATGGCACGGGACCGATCAGTGTATCGGCGCTTGGGGTGGCCTATGTCAGTATGGATGTCTTTCGGCTGAAATGATGATGAGTTGCATAGCACATAATCCATGGCAAAGCCTAAACTCACACGATTTCCTAAAGGGTAGGTAAAAACTACAGAATGCCAACTGCTAAGATCCTTACATAACACTCGTAAGTACTAATTCTGCTTCGTTTAGCACATAATCTAATAAAGTCTGTGTCCGCCCTTTTCAAAGTGCCAATACAGATTACAGTTTTTGTTGACTACGTTTGTCGACTGTTAATAAATTATCTTACTGTCATCATCTTCATGCTTTCATCCTAATATAGGTCCAGCGAAGATCATTTCTTCAATTTCCTGAGGTCTCAATCTTCACTGCCTATCTTTACTCAATCACCAATAGTACCTTCCATCGACACGTCTCATCTCACTCGCCAACTTAATTGCAGCCTTTATCTTATTTCTACGCCTTATGCCTACCACCATTCCAATTTACCCCACAACACCACGTACGCCACATTCCATTACCAAAACTTGAACATTTCTGTATCCTCGAATGCCGGTCCCAATAATTTCAACTACAATATCCAGTTCAAAACTGCTTATCGAGATTCGCAAACACCGGATTGGAAACTAACATGCTATGAAGTGCTGTGTGAACGATATTACATTTAACAACATTTGTATTAAGTGCGACTATCATTGCAAATGCATGCAATATCACCTCGATTCAGTCCACCGAGCTATTTCTGGGTCTGTCTATGCTACTGGAAATGATTATCATCAAGCTTTACGACACTGAGTTGGCATGTTTAATCTGTGCTTCCAATCTGACCTATTACAGACTTGATGGTAGAGCTATCTGTATTGTGGCAAATTGTAGATAGACCGCGGGGACAAGGCCGAAGAAAAATACTATTTTATAATAAAATGATATTAATAAGTACATAAGAATAGAAAAGGTAATAACAACACGCAACAAATAGTAAACATGGTAAATATCCCGCTTCGAATGTTAATGTTAAGGTAATAACATCCCAAATTCGATCAGCGAGACAGCGTTCCACTTCCGAGCAGATTAAACATCGATAAAAGCATTATTATAAGAATTTATTAACTTAAAAATAAATAAATAGATACTTAACTTATTAGTCAATAATTTGACTCGGATTAGTTAGGGTTGGTTCAATATAGATGTATATGGCGGAAAGGATGTTAATGGTCAGGGTCGTAGGATAGCTCTTATTATATTCCCAAATGAAAACAAAGTTTGAGCAGATTTGTGGATTTGAAATTAGAATGTAATACGGTGATAATTTTCTTTGTGTCAGTTGAATTGCTAATGGGCAGTTCCTCGAACAAATAACTATGACACAATGATTTAGTTTTGTTGTACTTGAGGTGAAATGAAGGCAACACACACCGAGAAGTGTGAAATACTTTTGCTCAGCTTTAGGATATTGACGATAATTTTCATCAAATAGCAATTATTTCCGAATAGTGTGGTTGACACTATAAGTGGCAGGCTACTTGCCAAATTACTGGCAGATCACATCAGTCGAGGTCAAAAGGATTACTTGAGTGGTCGGGGAAGTGAAATATTTATGGTTGAAAGAGGAAATAAGTGGGCAAGGGTTTGTAGTTTTCTGAGATTTTATACTGGCTTTTATTCGTGTTTAAGATTTGTATTATACAGTGTGATTAGGTACTCATCTTTGTGTTCACTTTCTAGATTTATAAACGTGTTTTTCTGGGGAATCTGTTTCTTCTATAAAATATTGTGCATTGTTTGTTACTTATTATAATTATGTATTTACCTACGTGTAATCTTCAAAATATTAAATTCGTTTTTCTTTTGATTACAGGTAAGTTTTGACCTTCGGGATTTTAACTGAGGATCTTCAGCTGACTTATCTAATTACCTATGGTGGAATGCTAGTCACAGATAAGTAAAGAAACTAATAAGCAACAAAATATTTTTCGATCGATAAAATTCTGGATCTCTTGTCTTGGTCTTGATTTAACAAAGCCTAACGATTTGGAACGTGCCTATAAAGCAGTAAAGGATATGGACAAAGTTAAGCCCAAGATATCATAAACAAATACCCAATAAAGCAATGCTTTCTGCATTCTATTATGAATTTATTGCAGTATAAAAGCGAAAAGTCTGACCAAACAATCAACTCCCAAACTAATTTACATTCCCAAACGGGATTCACAATAAAACCGTAATTTGTAAGGTAATTTAAGACGTATTGTTATAAATCTATCATGAATGAGGTTAACAATATAGAAATAAATATTTTTTTAATTGATGACGGGTATGCGACGTCCCTTGTTTGTATAAACTAGTATCAAACCATAGAGATAGAGCAGGTATGAACATTTTCGTTACAAAATTGACTTATCTGTAGATCGTAGTGACAATAGTGATACAGGCAGCATCTGCCGTGGAGCCATTACAATTCTAGAAAAAGGCAGCAACTGGCCGCAGAATCGTTTTGTCTCTCTCACACTTTTCTGACTGTATTCTAGTGAATACGGACGGAGGACGCATCACACACAAGTAATCTATGGGTAATTTTCTAACCGTGGTTTTTGTTTTCCGTAGCAGTGCAAGGATAGCTAGTATATTTTTGAATGATTTTTATTCATTCTTGTAAAAATGGTTGCTGTATTTCACTGAAAAATGGAAACATGAGAGGTTTTTCTGACAAATATAAGGAATATTTTTTTAGATATATGTAGAATGTTGAATCTTCTTGTGGTCCTGTGTTTTTTAGCAACAAGTTGCAGGTTTAAAACCGACCTTTAAACAATAGCATTTTTAGGGTTCCGTACCCATAGGTTAAAAACGGGACCCTATTACTAAGACTTCGCGATCCGTCTGTCTGTCTGTCTGTCACCAGGCTGTATCTCATGAACCGTGATAGCTAGACGGCTGAAATTTTCACAGATGATGTATTTCTGTTGCCGCTATAACAGCAGATTCTAAAAACAGAATAAAATAAATATTTAAGTTGGGCTCCCATACAACAAACATGTTTTTTTGCCGTTTTTTGCGATAATGGTACGGAGCCCTTCGTGCGCGAGTTCAACTCGCACTTGGCTTTTTTAATATCCTTGTTAATTTTAGACTTTATTTAAAATCGCCAACACACAATGAATACGCGTGGTGATTAATACAAATTCCTTACCTGTATGAGGGACAGGCCTCTTGCCTCTCCCGTGCAGTGGCAGCAGATACAGGCTGATCTTATGTTAGGACTTCTAATAGTCACATTGTTTTTCCCAATTGATGAAATTAAAGTGATATTCTATTCGTCGAAAAGTCAAAAACATAGGATTGAGATGCCTTGCCGAAATGTCACGTAGTCAATCCCAAACATTTTGAACGGTTAACAATGGTTATGGCTAATATAGAAATCCACTTTGTCTTAAACTCAAGGTCCTAACAAACAAATTCTGCGCACGAATGTTTGTAATGGACGTATTATTTAATTTGAACATGGAATTGTTTCCTTGAGACAAGACGTAATTGCAGCCAACATAATTACATTTTCCGGAAACCGCAGGTTGCCAGGAAGTACCAACTGAAGGATATTAAATGTTGGTTAAATATTCTAAGAGTCAGAGAAGTGTTTTTTAATTACTGAATAGTATGTTAACAAGCAGCATTGCCGAGTATCAGTTCGTGTACCAATAAAACTAATGCAATACTTTTAAAAAACGTTTCCTTTTTTTACCTTTTGAAATCACACTGTTATAAAATTTTGTATGTTACCCTTAATGACATCAATGTAGGTACATTTATATATATTTTTTTAAATGTTGTGATCATTACTTCCCTGCTGAGAACATTTTTCATAAGCGTCGTTGGTATAACAATGGGTTCACGTTTTTTTCTAATTAATCAAACTATGAATTTAAGTGTAGAGCTAATTTCAATCAACCTTTGTAGTTCTACACTTTTATAACTTATAATTGATTACAATACGTTATGTAAGCATTTTAATAATCAAGACAGTATTTATAATGAGAGAATGTTACGATATTTACAATATTTCGTAGGCGTTAAGATTGAATTTTTTGTTTTCCTAAATTGTTTACTATAAATTAACTCTTTACTTTTTGTTGCGTACAATAAGTGAAAAATATTGTCACTTTCAAATGAAAACAAGCCTAGTTGGGTGGCGTCATCTCAGAAACCTGACGTGGAATGTGTGGAACCCTATTTGCATACATTTATGTAAAATGTTTGCTAGTTAGCCTATCGATAACTGTGATGAGAGAAATTACTTCATCAATTTTAATAGATTAACTAGTTTGTTGTTGATAAGTAAATTACTCGATACATTTTTTTCCTCACCGTATGAAGAGTAATACAATAGTCAATTTTATTTTAATAAGTTATTGCCTGTCGGGCACACATACTTTAACAATCGTTAACATATTTGCGTCGCATTTCCTTTTTTCAACGTTCGCTTAGATTATATAATAGTAACCAGATAGAACGTACGGAACAAGAGAGCGCAACCACCAATACAAAAACAAATTTAAAAACTAATACAATCTCGCGTTAGTACAAAACTACGCGTTGCACTGCTTACGCATCACAAGTCATTTCTTATATTATGTGAAAAAATGCCGTCTTGTATCTTTAAACATTGCAAAAGTTGTTCCCAAAAACAAAATAAACCGGCCAAGTGCGTGTCGGGCCACGCGCAGTATTAGGGTTCCGAAGTCGCATAATAATGCGGACTAAGAAGAGGGTTTTGTTGTTGTTACATAAACATTAAAACGGTTTCAGCGGCACACAACGTCAAAATAAAAATGTCACATGATCAATCCCTTACATTTTGGCATTTCGAACATCGCCATGGTTGACATCGTATGACAGTTGTCTTGAGCCTGAGGTCTTTCACACAGTCCATCTATCGTTTCTTTGGTCTTCCCCTATTCTTATAGCCAATATAGCCATTGAAATTCTTTCACACAAAAGTTCGTTTACCGATATCTTCTCTTGAATTCAATACTTTTTCGGATATACCCTAGGCCGCCCTTAAGAGCGGTTACGCACTACACATCCGTGTACGTGATCAGTGTCCGTGATTTGAGTTCGGAGTTCAAAATATTCTGAATTATGACAGATTACGGACAGAGTTCGCGTGTAGTGTGTAACCGGGTACTTATAAATAGATAAATAAGTTCTGTGTTTAGTTTTAAAAGTAGGTTGAGCTTCCCAATTTTCGGTCCAGAATGTTTATTATTATAGTATTAGCTAGCTCCTTGTTTGTCCTATTTTATTGTTTCGTAATTGCTTGCAAAGTTTTTTTTTGTTTTGTTCGGTTTTTGCCGTTGTTAGCTTTTTTGTAAGTATGTAATTTTAAATGGGTTTGAAATTAAAAGGGACCGTTCAACGAAATACTGATTTGTGTAATGAAAAAAGCCTGTTTAGTATCTACTTACCTACAAAAGTTAATAACTAAGAACTAGGTAGCTAATCACTAACTTAATTACCTATCATTCAGCCGGTCCACTCTGCAAACAATTCACCGTGAAAACTTACGTAAAGTAAGATTTACATGAACACGCATTCAACCTGTAGTGCTATTCTGTAAGAATCTCACTGTGAAAACTTAGGTGGAGAGAGCTATCAAAAAAACCAATCATGGTAGAATAACACTCAGCTTTTAGGTCCCTCCGCCTTTGTTACCCGACTGCAAGGAAAGTGTTATGTTTTTCGCGCGTATCTTGTATGTTTGTATGTATGTAATATACCTTATTACCTCATATCTTTCAAACCGCTACACGGATTGATATACTAAAGACATCGATCGTTAGATACATCTTGACTGCCCAAGTGTTCTTAGCTAGGTGGCGTTTAAAAAAATCAAATATATCGGATTTTGGGCGCCATATTGTGCGTGTTCCAATTATTTTTCTTCCATTATCTACTTATGTTTATAAATAATTAGAAAAAATAAACATTTTAGTTACTTACTAAGATGTTGTAAATAAAAAAGGTTAATTTATAAATCAATTACGAGTACCCGACTGCTTAAAATTAAAAAGATGGAAACAAGAAGAATATTATGCTGTGCAGTCGGTGGATACATATTCGGGAGCTGGCAGAGACCACCTGATTCTCCGACTGCACAGCATGATTTTCTACTTGTTTACATCTTTGTATTTTTTTCAATCAATCAATCATTTATTTTGTAAAACATAGGTATGGTTACAATTGGTATATTATTATAATATGTGCACTATGTTTTGCCAATATCTGGCGTACAAAGTTAACATAAGCAAGCAACAATAATTAATAATAAATAAAATAATACAATTAAGGTGGCATGTCAATAGATTACATTAAAAAATAAATCAATTTAAAATATGTCAATTACGTAAACAGGTCATTACAATTTTAGATAAATAAACACATTCATAAATAATCAATAAATAAAATCATAAGTGTCTAATTGGCAAGTCGGAATTGTCATACCTCTGTTTATCAGTAATAAACTCAGTGATGGAGTAGTAACATCTATCTACAAGGAATTTAAACAATGATCTCTTAAATGATCCCAGACACTCTGTATTTCTAATAGCTGCTGGTATACAGTTATATATTTTTGGGGCCATACCTAGCACACTTTTGCCGAAAAATGCGGTCTTATGAGAGGTAACATGCATGGTATTCTGATAGCGACGAGAGCGTAGTTTTTCACTGTTAGATGTTTACAGATTGAAACACCTGGTTGCTAAGGTAAACTACTCACTTCAAGTTCACTTTACCTAAGTTTTGAAACTTCGATTTTTTCAGAAAAGTAATTTCTTTTCATTCATCCTTTTACAATATATATGTTTTCATCTACTATCCATAACTCACATCCAACGGTTCCAAATTTACTACCGGTCTACATCGAAGTGTTGAAGTGTTTATACAAAACCGTCACCATGTCAGTTCGACTAAAGGATCAGACCTCGGAACCCGTCCTTCTGCAACGAGGTGTGAGACACGGAGACGTCATATCGACGAAACTGTTTACCGCTGCACTGGAGGACGTCTTCAAGGTTCTGGACTGGAGAGGGCTATGCATCAACTGCAATGGCGAGTACATCACTCACCTTCGGTTTGCCGACGATATAGTGGTTATGTCTGAGACCATGGAGGACCTCAGTACAATGCTCGATGACCTTAGTAGAGCTTCCGAAAGAGTAGGTCTTAGGATGAACATGGACAAAACCAAGGTGATCTTGAATCCCCATGTTACACCCACTCCTATCAAGGTAGGAGAATCTAGATGCATGATATCGTTTGTCCCAGGTAGACTATGTCTACCTGGGACAAACGATACAGTTGGGTAGGGCAAACTTTGAGAAAGAGGGCAACCGTCGAATCCGACTCGGCTGGGCAGCGTTCGGGAAGTTGCGCGGTGTCTTCTTGTCCACCATAGTGTCTCAAGACGAAATTCTATGACCAGTGTGTGTTGCCAGTGATGACATTTAGCTCTGAGACGTGATCGCTTACAATGGGCCTTATCAGAAAGCTTACAGTCACTCAAAGGGCAATGGAGTGGGCTATGCTCGGAGTTTCCTTGCGTGATCGAATCAGAAATGTAGAGATCTAGGGTTACCGACATAGCCCGAAGAATTGCCAAACTGAAGTGGCAATGGGCAGGGCACATAGCTCGCAGAACGAATGGCCGATGGGGCAGAAAGGTTCTGGAGTGGCCGACCGCGAACCGCAAGACGTTGCGTTGGAAGGCCTCCCACCAGGTGGACCGATGACCTGGTGAAGGTTGCGGGGATCCGCTGGTTGCGGGACGCACGGGACCGGTCAATGTGGTGACGCTTGGGGTAGGCCTATGTCCAGCAGTGGACGTCTTTTGGCTGATATGATGATGATGATGACTATAAACAGTCTGGATTCGTGTGTGGGCTTTTTTATTTCACCAATGAGTATATAAAAAAGCATTTTGTTATATAGCGGAACAGGTCTCAAGAGCAAATAAATGTCTCACACTACAATGATATCAGCTGGGTGTGTTTGTTAAATAAAGTAGAAAATACACACATACGTCAAAGTCTAAGTTGTGTTTGTCTATTTGTTGCAAACGGTGCTATTGAGCGGTGATTCAATATGCAATTTCTTGTTAGCATTCCGGAGTCTAGATTTGTGCCCAGTTGATGGCAATTATGCTCGCTCTCCATTACACTGGCAAAAATGGATGTTCTAAAAGTACTTACACTTCTTCCTAACGCCTCGGCGTATACTGTCGTGATCATTTAATTGATTTATGATTATTTATAATGGGTAATAATTCCCAATTATCACATCCGCACATAATTGAAATGTCCCTTTCAAACAACCGAAGTTCATCAAACCAACTACACTTGTCGCTCCCTCCATTTTTTTTATGCTCTAAATACTTTGTTCTCTCTAAACAGCCAGTAAACTCACTTTTATTTGTTTTAATAACAATCTTATTCCCTTTAACATTTTTATAGTTTTCTATAAAGCGCCACCCAGCCATAAAGCTCGGTTAAAAAGGCCTCCTACGGCATTAGGCTTGCTACAGACTTACGATAATGCGTGGAGATTGTCTTACGTAATATAAGTTTAGTAGGTCGTCTGGTGAAGTGGGCTTGTATTTCAAGAGTATATTGTTTTTTTATTTTTTATTTGTATTGTCATGTTATTTTCTTTTGCATGTAAAGTTGTGTATTATAATTACTAGCTTTTGTTTATGGACGCATTCAGAATTGATAAAAAGATGCCTGGTTTTACTGCTAGTACTTTATTATTATGTCCTTTAAGAAAAAAACCTCGTTACCGTACTTGAAATCGCCATAATAATTACCGACAAAAGGCGTGCACTGCAGGACATAGGCCTCTATTAAGCGTTGCCATAGCGACCGTTCCTGAGTTTTTCGCTGCCAGTATCAGAAGGTCTTCCCAGGTCATCTATCTACCTGGACTTTCGGCCCCATCATGCGTTCGGCGAGCAATGTGACATATTAAAATGGCATAATTTGGCATATTTAAATTCAACTTACATTGATCGCCTCATTTTTAGAGTTGCTTCTGCAATCTTTGCAGCTCTGAACACTGATAACGAATCCACTTATCTACAAAAACACTGAAGATAATGGATTGCATTTCATTGTTAATTTTCTGAACTAAAATGGATGCCAAACTGGTTTTAACCTATAAATCAAGGGAACTGATAACAAAATACAACAAAACGACCAAGCCACAGGCAGCGAGTAGATACGCCATAAGTAATATCCGTGGCCGGTAGAAAATTCGCTGACTACTTCAAATTTTGTCTGTTATAGGCAAAGTAAGAATTTCACGGGCCGTCTCTAGCAGTGGCTAGAGGCGGAATTGTCAAAAAAGCGGCCACTGCCGCTGAGGCGTTTTGAAGATGTATGCTTTCTACCGAATTTACAGCTACTAAAATTGTTAATGACACACGACAGTCGTAAGTTTTTGGGCAGCCTAAAGTGACTTATGCAAATAGATCGTTTTTATTGAAAATTAAGGGATAAAGTAGACACTATTGACTCATTAAGCTAGAATCGAAATTTTATAGATTCTCCTACAGACTTCAGGGTAATGAGATGTCAAAGCTTCCCATTCAAATCAAGTTGCTTTTGTTATTATTTTTTTCATTTTATGCCCGAACGAATAAAACACAGATTTTAAATTCTGCATTTATTGAGAACGAATTGTCAAAGCTTGAGTTTCGAGGATTTTTATTACTGGTAGGATATTTGCGATTCGTAAGTACTGAGAGAAAAGAAAATTAAACGGGGCATTTACATGGCTACTTCAACACGGGGTTGAAGTAGCTATGTGTAGAGGCAGTGAAACGTTTTATTGATAAGCCAACATTTCCATAAACAATATAATTACACCACGATGCACACCACAGCTTGTTCCTAATTGCAAACTTCACGTTTACTGCATAGTTTGCGAAAATCGTGGCAAGTACAGTCAGTATCAAAAGTTCAGCAATTTTGGCGTCCATATAGTCCTAAACATTCAAAGTATCTATCATCTAATGACTATTAGCTCGTATCATCCCACTACTAGGCAATGGTCTCTATCTGTTAAATCCAGCTTTTTCGATCCAGGGCTAAAGCAGGCCATTGCTTGTTTGCTTGGTCCAGCTCGTCCCGCCATCAACAGCGTTACAAAAGTTTCCACATTATTTTGAACACGTAGAGTTTCAAATAAAACTTTCACACAAGTATAAACCTAGTCAAAATGCGCCGTGTTTGATGTTATTGGTTTTGATACGAGTGAAGAATTATTTGAATACATGGCGTGATCTCATTCCTATCTTTATCTGCTGTTGACTGTACACTACCATATTTGACAAGTTTCGTTCATGTAACTGAGATACTGTGGCGAATATGTTATGAGGGTTGCAAGTAACTTGGTAACTCAAGATTTTGAAATTGGAAGCCATTTTCGTCATTTTTGCCTGTAAGTTCTGCTCCTTAGAAAAACACTATTGTAAGTTTCTAAGTCAGTACTCTTGAGTTGTTATTTATAAGGTTGTATTGTTTATTATATATAGGGTACTGCTATATTGTAAAATTCATTTGGAACTTCACTCAAGTGAGCATACAAATTTAGAAAGCGAACTCATTTGTTTTAAATGTTGATTTACTTTTGAAACAAACGAGTTCGCGAGTTTTAATCGAAACACCGTTCGAATGTTAAAGTTATGTTTAGGCAATTTGAGTCAAATATTGCAAATAAGTTGGCGGCCTACATTGTCTATGGAAATAATAAAGATTTTTTGTTGCCTAACTAACCTATGTCGAAATTACGGATGACCTCTTCACACCCACGAAAAAGAAATAGGAAATAAAATACAAAACACATATTTATTCGTCCGGACAGCAATTCAATGAAGAAGCGAACATCATAAAATACTCTTAACAAACCAAGCTAAACATTTCTCGGCGTTTATTTATAAAATCTAACAAAAATAAAGATACAATATTCAACAATGTGCCATAAAAGTCACACGCTGAGACAAAATTACTAACAAAAGATACATAAATATATTATAGTGTGTATATAAGTACACTTGTGCAATTGTTATTGAATTTAATTTTCAAACGGCTCGGAAGTACAAGGGGATTATTATATGGTTAGACGCTGCAGGAGTAAGACTTGAGAGTTTTGTCGGCAATTTAATTTTGAGCGCCGCAACCATTAACGCAAAATTATTTATAATTTATTAAATGACCCTGAGAAACGTGCAGTGAGCTGTACATCCAAAAGTTTATATTCAAGCGACACTTTTTGTCTAACTTGTTGTTTATTGAGTGTTCTGAGTTTTACATTGCACATTCAGTACTAATTTAAATATTTTCTATCAAAACGTGCGTGGATTGCGCACTAAAACTAATCTGTTTTATAATAACTTGTTGCTTTGCACGTATGATGTGATCTGCCTGAGTGAAACTTGGTTGCTGCCTGGAATTTTCAGTTCTGAATTATTTGACCTTAGGTACAATGTTTATAGGTGCCCAAGTAGCAAAATTTAGTCCTGTAGTTATTCTAGGAGCATGCATTTTTTAGCCCTATAGAAATCCAATAAACGTTTATAGAACCGCATTTGGGCGCAGTTTATAGGACTATTAGATCCTGTGATCGTTGTGTTACAGTCCGGTAGAGTGCAATCGGATTTTATAATTATCTTATTAGGTGCTTTTAAAGGATCCATTATCCTATAAAGATCCGGTAAACGCACTGACTAAGCGCCATTAGTCCTCTAACGATCTAGTGCGTGACGCGTACTGGTGTAATTAGTCCTGTAACGATCTAGTGCGTGCCGCTACTGGTGTTATTGATCCCACATTGATCAGCGTGATGTTATTATAGAGCATTCGTTTTTTATTCTTTTTATAACGGTGCCGTGGTAAGTGTCTTGACAAAAAAAATTGTTTAAGGGGTAAGTACTTAAAATATACATTAAAATATATTATTTATTAGCATAACATAGGTAAATTTTGTCTTTTACTTTTTGTGTAAAGAATGCCTAATTAAATCGCGAAATTAATTTTATTGACAAAGTGTTCGAAGATAATAAACATGTCTTCATGCCCCTTCCAAATTAAACGTATTTATTAATTGATTATTCGATAATAATTAACAAACATATAAGCCGCCATGGGACGGATCATGTGCCATTTTATTGCATTTATCAAAACCTTTACAATACTATTTAGTCAAAGTTAAGATTACTATAGGACATACCTACTTCGCCACCATATTTTAGTTTTAGGGTTCCTTTAGAGAAAAACATCATGACTAACCTGCATGTCAATACATGTATTGTTATGTCTTAATCAGTACTAATATGTTCTTAACAGTCTCAGAATTACTTTATAACACTTTCTCCATAAAATTGATTTCAACATAGATGAAGAGTAGCAGTGTAGGGATGCAAAACGATAAATTAATATTTTAAAATATTCAGTACATTCGTCATCAGTACCTACTTTAACGTTATTATTCGGAATAAAACATTTTTTTTTTGCGTCTTGATTTGATAATGCGATCTTACACTCGGTGGCTCTTTTTTGCATTGTGGGCGCCTCACGGCCCGGACCCCCGCTCCGCATTTGTGCGCGCGGCTCTATGTGTGAGTAAGCGTATGTGGGTGGTTGCACTACCGCGTCACTGTCACACAAATTAAAGCTGTGTATTTACAAGCGTACGCACAGCGCACGCACACATAGGGCTGCGTGAACCAAAGGGTTGAACTATCTATACCAGCCGAATATTCTTTTCTCAAATCGTCAGTCTCGCGTAAGTAATGCAGTGAAAGGTCGTGTTTCATCACTCGCAGGGTATTCGTATCAACTGTAACGCGGCACGAACACCTTCAATTGTTCTGGGTTTAGGTAAGATTAAACACATATTTACAGCGATAACAAAGAGACACATTTTTTTTTATAAACAGTGTGGTAGGTAATATGTGAATATAGCTATTTAATTACTTAAAATGCAGAAAATAATGCAAGCAAATACATCAAATAACGCCACAGCTCATTGATAAAGTTTCCGTAAAAATTTAGATAAATTATCATAAAATATTGCTATTTTATGAGTAACCTAATAATAAAATTACGTAATTTTGCATCCCTAGGCTTACGCAATCAAAATGTATGAGCATCGACTTGGAAAACATTTATTTGTTTACTCTTTTTTTTCAAATAATTATAGAAGTACTTACCTACATCAAATTTTCAGCGTGCCACATTTGAGTTCGGACTGGAAATGGTTGTTTTATTGGATGTCGATCACTTTTTGACAAAACAGGACTTTCGTAAAATCAAGTATACCAAATGGCCATGGAAAATTACACATTTTTTGTTAGTCAAAAAATGTTACGGTTGTAACTATACTGTTTCAAATGACACAACCAATAAGCCATTACACTTCATTGTGGCTCAACGGAAGATAATTAAATTGTTAAACCATGATTTTTTTTGGTGTCAAAACTGCAAACAATATGCCATTTATGATCATTTTTCTGCCGACGAGTGTGAATTTTGCTGTTAATATTTTTAGGTACCCCTATTATTTATTAATTATGTCTAAATTACTATATTTTTTAGATATTATATTTTTTTTTTTTAATCTTATATAGGCTCGCGCTTGACCACCATCTCACCTGATGGTAAGCGATGATGTGGTCGATGATGGAGCACGTTTGCCTAGAAGTAACCTATTCACTCTTGACTTAAAGACCCCTAGGTTGTAGCTATCGGGAAACACAGACTCCGGCAGGGAATTCCACTCCTTAGCTGTACGCATAATAAAAGTATTCTCAAAACGTTTAGTGCGTATGGGTGGGATACACAGGGTAGATAGATAGGGTAGATAGGTAAGGTAGGGTAGGGTAGGTAGGTAGGTTATATTAATATTTAGGACTCTAAATAGCTTGATATAAAACCAGTTGAGTCTATGTATGCTATTGCTATGTTATATGTTTTAGGCATTGTAATCAAATAAAACGTATTAATTTAGTAACAGTTCAAGTAACAGTCACAGAATTAATAATGATATGAAATATTAGAAAGAAAGGAACCTGTATTTATTGATTAGAATTCATAGTTCATTCATAGGTAATTCTCCGCCGGTAAAGTCCCGCTACCCGCTAGGAAAGTCCCTACGTCGGCCGTCGAAAGAAAGTAACTCAAGGGACTACTGTTGGGTATTCCCTTATTTAAATGTGGTTCTTATTTAAATAATATAAATATTGAGGTTTCCCTTCAAAATGTAAATTAGTTAGAACGTACACAGCACAGAGTGAATGTAATCCATTAGGCGGAAGCGTCCAAAATCATGAAATGAACTCTGCCTACCTAAACTTTACTATGCCAGATAAATTTGTCAATTGAATACCTAATTTTTTTAGGTCTGTGAGTTGTGTAATATTTGCAGGTTTAGTTCTCGTCAAACTTCTTGGCCGCTGAAGTAGGTTTTCCGATGCGCAAGACAAAAACAGCAGCGTGCCATGGCACGCTGCTGTTTTTGTATGAGATTTTCTACTGCGCAGCCATTGTAGCCAACTTCAGGGCGGCCAAGAAATTTGGCGAGAACTATTCACTTAATTCAATAATTTAAACTATATTAAAGTTGAATGAAGATACGTATGTACCTACTTAATTTGTTTTTCAGATTTACTGTAACCATTAAAAATATGCCATACAAAATAATCCAAACAATAGAGCGTGGGAAAGCTGTGCTGGTAGCTGTCCCACAGCAATGGGAACAAGATGGCATCTTATATTGGCCTAGAAAAAATATCGAGAAATTACAAAGAAATGAAAATGCTGTACCAGACGAAAATTGGTCAACTAAAAATTGTGTTTTAAAAAGAAATAACATAGTAAGTCTTCAAAAGGCAGAGTCTTTAATTGACTTAATGTGTGAAAACTCGGACACTGAAACTGAGCACGAAATAGGTCAGCGTACAAGGCAATTTCAATACATGAGCCAAGTAAAGAACAGCACACCAAGCAATTTTAATGACATGGCCAAAGAATGTTCTAAGGTTGGTTGAAAACTGCATGCACTCGCCTCTATACAGTCTATAAAATAGGTACAATAAAAATTTGGATGCTTGATTCAGTATTGTTGTACCTGTGTGTTGTATTGTACCTACCTAACTTTTTTTTCTGTATTATATTATGTTGCATGTAGATACATTTTTGATTTTATTTATTAATTCATGTTGGTTTTGTTTGTTACGTATGAATTGTTTATATCACTTTAAAGGTCAAACCGCACTACGCGACGCGACGCTGCGCGACACTGCGCGACAAATATATACTTTATATGAAATTGTATAACCGCACTACGCAGCTGTGGAACTGCGCGACGCGACACTTTATCTCATACAAAATATATTTGTCGCGCAGTGTCGCGCAGCGTCGCGTCGCGTAGTGCGGTTTGACCTTAAGTATATCCCATCACTGAAAGAATAATAACAACATTATAACAATTTGTTTAATGTCAATTTCTAAACCATGCTTTTGTTTCAGAACAATAATAAAAAGATTTTAAATTCTAACAATATAATAGAACATTCTTCGTCATATGATTATGTTGACAATCAAGATTCAGTTATTTTCACGCAAGAAACCATGCCAAACGTTGTAAATATACCCGTTTCTGAAGAACCACAAAGTTCCATTATATTACAACAAATTGAAGATTCACGTGTCACGAATTATGTTTTACCGAAGATTGATGAAATATCAGAAAACTTAAAAACTGTCATGGGTACTTTAAATACAATTAACGAAAATCAAGAAATGCTATTTCGAACTCAAAATAATATACTGACAAAACTTTCAGAAATGCAAACTCAATTTGAAGAAATTGCAAAACAACTTTTTAAACCAGCAGACAGAACACAATCATCAGAAATAAAGCCCATTAGCAGTTTAAAAGAATTTCAAGATTTTGAAAATTTACTATTGACTAATGATCCGGAATTCATTTCTAACCTGAAGAATAAACTTTCAGTTGTATGCGGTAAGGGCAAAGGAAAAGGATATAACAATGCCTATATTTTAATAGATGTTTTATTTGAAAGAAACTTTTTAAAGGACTGTTCATGGGCTGGAGGTTCCAAATCAGATAAAATAAAAATATGCTTCAAAGGTTTTACCAATACAATCAAATTATTCTTCAATATAATTCATGAATCAGATAGAGACTTCACTTTGGTTGATTGCCACAAGTTCCTGAAAGTTATTCTGAGAAACTCACTTCAGCGATGTAATAATAAGCAATTAAGGTTATCTTCAAAGAAAAACAGGCAGAAGAAAACCAAGAACCCACCACAATCCCAACCGGTAGATTCAATTGAAAGCCAGCTAAATCAGCCACAACCAGATTCGATGGAGGCTCCAGAAATTAATCTGCCAGGTTGTCTCACAAGTGACGCAGCTACAGATTATCTCGTGACTGCAAGTACATTAGAATAGGTAGACGTACCAATTTAATCACGCGTGCGAAGTTTTTAACTTTGTTTCCAAAAAATTTGATTTTTTATATTATGGTCGTAAAGGGTTAAACGACTGGTATTATCCTAAACTATAATACATTGTTTTGTTATTAATTGTTCAAATATCTAAATGTCTATCCTCCTCCTCCTTTTGATTATTATAATTAAAGAAAAATAATCTAAATACTTGGATTGTCGTTTATTTTCTTTATTCCTATTTAAAATATTACATAATTATATCACAGCGTATGTAATAAAGGTATGAAAAACAATTCAGAGTTATACTCAACACATACTAGTTTACATTTTACATTGGTCACTCCGTAAGCAGCTTCAATTTTGTTAATATTATTACAATCACATTTATAGATATCCAAGTACGAAGATTTCAGAGGTTCATCAAAAACATCCTTGATGTTTGTTATACGTTGTCCATTCAATATAATCTCCTTGTTTCCATCACTATCTTCAAAACTTATTGAAATTAGCTCAACAATATGTTGTTGGTCACTTAAAAACCACTTGTTTTCCTTTTGTGTTGATAAAATGTATGATTCAAAGTGAAGAACATGTTTTAATCCACCCTTTCTCTGACATTTTTTTACAAATGGATATTTTATTAGTTGATCCTCATGAAGACTTTCGATCTCTATTGCTAATCGTTCATTTAGTCTTCTAGCAACTTGTTGTAGTGGTTTATTTCCATGACGTAACATTTGTTTTATAGTATGTAATTTATTTTCGAATGGGTAAGCATTAAAGCTGTGAAGTTTACCGAATTTTCTCACTTCGTCTACCACATGTGTCAAATTGTGAATGTTGCTGGTAATGTAATCCTTTCCGTAATATGTTTTAAAGTTTTCTATAAAATTTTCTAACATTAATTTTGCGATTCGCAAAAACTGGAAATGCTTTTCATTCGAGCAAATTGTAATTGCACAGTAAAAGTTGAGAAAATGAAAGTAAGCGTCAGAGTTCAATAAATATTTTAGTATTATGATACTGAGGTAATAAAGAAAACAACGGTATTCGGATCCCTTCCAGTGTGCTAACACGACGATTGTCCTTACTGATCTATGGATTTCTGCGGGCATTTTACACTGAGATAAAAAACTGTTGATCTTTTCAGTATCTCGGGCACTCCACTTGGTAAGATATTTACCGAAATTGCCATCTCTCCAACCCAAAAGTAATCTCTTCATCAAACCAAGATCTATTAAGTGGAGTGAGTCGGCTACTGGAAAATCTTCTATCATATCAATTTTCAATTGTAATAGTGGTGAATCATGTTTATGATGTTCTTCATATTTTTTATCTCTAAAGTCTTCGTTATTTCTTCTTGGACAGTCATATCTAGGAAACGTTACGGTATGAGACACATGTGAGTATTCACCCACAACTGTACATTTCAAACAGCCATGCTTGCTGTTGAAATTGGCAACACCTAAACAGATATAAATTACTATTATTGTGAGATACTTACATGTACTAGTTGTATTATTATTTTATGCTCTGATCGATACCAGTTACTAAAAATACATAAATATATTTAAAAAAAATACGCAGTTAAGTTTTAACATAATTATTTAACCTTTAATTAATGCTCTAGCCGGTGAGTCGCAAATGAAAGCTCTGATTTCAACAGTGACTACCATATCGTTCCCAGTTTTAGTTTTGACTACCAGCCCACTTTCAAGTTGTTTTAGTTCGGTTACCATAGGATTAAGGTAAGCATCCAAATCGGAAGGTTTACTGGTCCCCGCATAAATACCTAAAACATACAGAATTAGAAAAGAATATAATGATGTGTATCAGCCACATGATATAAGTAATTTCTAAGAAAACTACAATAAATTTATGCACAAATCTACTTACCAATTATCAGTGGAGATAGCTTTGGTATTTCGAAAATACTACACAGTATTGGCCAAAATTGTTGTCTTGAACTGTTGTAAATAGGCAGTCCGTCGATATTTATATTAAGGGATAACACATTTGGTATTTTAACTACAATTGCCAAAACCTTTCTTAATTGTTCTATTAAACTGTTATGCCAATAATATCCTGTGCCCACATTAGTGAGGACAATTTTTTTATTGTTAGTTTTAAGGACAGTGCGGGCATCCCTAGGTAAAACATATGGTATTCTTTTATTTAAAATCACAGAAAGTTCAGATAAGGCTGAATGTGATATATTATTCTTTATAGCCCACTGTTTTACATCCTCCTGCAATTCACAATTTTTTTCAAAGTCAGGGCGGTTGGCATCATCAAATTCATTATCACTGCTTCCGCTATTACTATCAATATCTTCTTGGTTCTTAGAACTTTCAGAAAAAAATACTTCGCAGTCTTCTTGGACTATTTCATTTTTATGTTGTACGGAACCATCACGAACTTCACGAGACTCTCTTGTATTTAAGAAGAATATCGACCCGCACTCCGATCCTGATTTCATTAAAAGTAACTTTTTTGAAACTCTTCTTCGATAACTGCCACTACGCTTAAATCGTTTCCATTTGTTTTCATCCATTTTTAGTGTTTTTGCTTTCTAAAACGTATAACAAAATGGCTAGTAACTCCAATAATAGCAAATGTAGGCCACATATAAGCAGAATTTTACCTATATACATCGGTGGGCATGCTAGTTTCGTGCTAACAATCCATTAGAAGTCATGTCTCAGATAAATCAATCCTTTAATATACTTGACCTATAGCACCTATATCGAAGACGTTTATAGAACTGCATGCCTTATAGAAGAATGGAACAAGACGTTAACAAGCATAAACAATCATATAAAATGCGCTTATAAAATCAAAATGCAATACTTGCTAATAAGTTTTATATTATGCGCTTATATAACTCCAAGTGCCGGTAAGAATCGTATCTTGTTATCCTGTAAACGTCTATAAAACTAAGTAATAGGATCGAATGTACCTGAAGCGCAAATCATCTTATGAGATGCTGTTGTGAGATCTGTAGTCTCAGTCAAAGCGTCTATTAGATACCTATTAGAAGTTTAGTCTTATAAGTCGATTACTATTTGACTATTTTGCTACTTGGGTGTGACCGCGACTATGATTCTAGATCGGACAAAATGGGGGGCGGAGTTCTCATCGCAATCAGGAAGGGCATTGCAGTAAGTGACATAAACATTTCTTGCTCGAATAACCGATTATCGGCTGATATTATTTCTCTAACCATACGCCTTAAGAAAAAGTCTCAGCAATTACGACTCAGGTTATATACTTGCTATTTTCCACAGTGTACCTCTCATCAAAACGATCTGGTTGAGTTTTTAGATCAAGTGTCGCAGTGTATAACGAGTTATCCGAGCGATCACTTTCTGTTAACTGGTGACTTTAACGTTAGGAATGCTCAGTGGTCATCTGCTGGGCTGGGTGCTCGTGCCGCACTGGGTGTTAATTGTACTGATGGTCTAGTTAACGCTTTATTGGGATTTTTATCTTTTAGTAACCTCGGACAATATAATGTAGTTTCAAATAAAAATGATAGGCAGTTGGACCTTGTGTTTAGCAGCTGTGACTGTATAGTAATTAACTCTATGTTTCCTTTGGTGCCTGAGGATGACCACCACCCTGCCCTTGACATTTCTTTGGTTGACTTATTTCCTGAAACCCTTCGTTCTCCGCGAAATACAACCTACTATTTCTTCCGGGGTGCGAATTATGATGACATTAATATTGCTTTGTCTCGGGTGGACTGGCATGGTATATTGGATATCGTTCATGATATTAACGAGTCCGTAACAAAGTTTCATAACATTATTGATAAAATAGTCAGAGAATTGGTACCTATTAAAAAAATTGTTGATCACAATAGGTACCCTATATGGTATTCCGCGGCACTGATAAAAATCATCAAAGAGAAAACTAAGTATCATACAAAATGGAAGCGTTACGACAATTATAGTGATTACTGCAGCTTTGCCCTTCTAAGAGACAGAGCAAAAAGGGTCAGTCTGGAATGCTACGAATCATTTATTGCAAGGTCAGAAGACAATATTAAAAACAATTGCAAATACTTTTGGACCTATGTAAAATCTAAAAAGTCGTCAAATACTTTGCCAGATAACTTGTTCTTAGGAAATGTATCCTCCTTCGATGGTAAAGAGATTAGTGACCTTTTTAATGTACATTTTCACTCAGTTTTTGAAAAACACAATGACGTGTCTATGACGTCATCTTCTTTGTCTGATTCTAATGCCTTAAATCTCAGCAATGTATATATTCCATTTAATACCATTGTAAAGTATATTAAATCTCTTGATGTAAACAAGGGCAGTGGTCCTGATGGAATTCCACCACTGTTTCTGCAGAGATGTTGCAAAACTATTGCGCTTCCCTTATATCTGCTATTTAACTCCTCATTGCGGTCTGGTACCATGCCTTTGGCTTGGAAACGTTCCTACGTTGTACCTATATTTAAGAATGACGACAAACATGACATAACAAATTACCGGCCAATTTCTAAGTTGAGTGTTATACCTAAGCTCTTTGAGCGAATCGTCTGTGACTTAATAACGCCCTTATTAAAGCCACTTATAATACCTGAGCAACATGGATTTGTTTCTAAAAAATCAACTGAAACAAACCTCTGCGAATATATTGACTACATAGCGACTGCCATGGATAATGGTCACCAGGTGGATGTCGTGTATACCGATTACTCAAAAGCATTTGATAAAATTTCTCATAATCTGTTAATTAAAAAACTTGAGTATATCGGTATACATGGCGATCTACTTCGATGGCTAGAATCTTATTTAAAGGAACGCAGTCAAGCAGTTACGGTAAAGGGGTATTGCTCATCCTTTATGCCTGTTACATCCGGCGTGCCCCAGGGCTCGCACCTCGGACCTCTTTTATTTAATTTATATATAAATGACGTATTCAATATATTTAAACATTCTAAATTTATTCTTTATGCAGATGATAAGAAAATTTATAAAACTATAACTAAACCAGAAGATTGCCAAGAACTACAAAATGATATTAACAACCTGTGTGATTACTGCAAAAAAAATTGTCTGTTCCTTAACGTAAAAAAGTGCAATATTATAACATTTTCTAGAAAGATGAACTCGATAAAATATAACTATATAATCAATAATGATCATATTAATAGAGTGACTGAGGTGCGGGACCTTGGAGTCCAACTTGACAGTAAACTTGTCTTTGATTCTCAAATTACCACTATGACCAACAAGGCATTTCGCATGTTGGGATTCGTACTAAGAGTTGGTAGGGATTTCAAACATAAGTCAACATTGATCCTTCTTTATAAGACACTTGTAAGGTCAATTCTTGAATATGCTTCAGCGGTTTGGAATCCCCAGTATGCAGTTTATATTGAACAAATTCAAAAATTGCAAAATAAATTTAGTAAGCACTTGAGTTGGAGATTTAACTCTGGAACTGATCATACACCTAGGCTTCAGAAATTGGAGGAACGTCGTGCAGAGCGGGATCTAGTATATTTATATAAAATTATCAGAGGCCAATTGGACTCCCCTTATCTTCTCAGCAAAATAGATTTTGGTTGTCCACGCTTAAATGCACGCAGGAGAACTCTCTTCCAAATTGGTTTCTCCCGAACCAATTACGGCAAGAATATTTTTATTAAAAGAGCATGTCGTCTGTACAACGACATAATCTCATTTAAAGAAAATCAAGATTTAGATATTTTTCACCTTTCTCTACCCAAATTTAGGTTTTCCATAAGAAATATATTGGCATATAAATTTAAATAATATAATATTATACAATAATATAATATAAAATTGTGACTTTTTGAACTATGTGAACTTCTGGTTGTTGTTGCACTTAGGTTAATTTACTTGTATATTAATCTGTGGAAACTGTTTCTGGATTGTGTTGAACTAATTGTATGCTTATGTTTGTTATTGCATCTGTTTGTTTCCCAAATAAAAAAAAATATAAAAAAATATAAAAAAACCATTTTGTGTTACTATCAAGTTATACTATTATTTAATTACTTTTATTATCTCGACCTAGTAATTAAGTGGAGATTAAATTATATGTATTTCTACGTTACTAAAATTGTTGCGACATCATAATGAAATTACAAAGATTAGACTTAAAATTTACTTGTTACAACACTCTTTAAAAAAAAAACTCAAATTTCAATCATTATTTTTTAGCTGCTTCTGATGAAACCTGATAACATTTTTGCCGACCTCATAGTCCTAGATATACCATGAAAAACAGCTGTGTTTTTAACCGACATCATACCATCATGTAAAAATCCAATTCAAGATCAGTGCCATTTTATCACCATTTAATTCACAAACACCCATCTAATCTAGACAACAATATTCTTATTCCTATTTTAATCCCCAAATTAAAACTAGACAATAACGTAAACTAAACCATAATGGTGGACGATACACAGAATATTCGCACATACCTAAATGTCGCCACCCACAAATTGCGAGCCGAAATGATCCCAGTGAATGGGTAAATATGGCACTATTAACAAAGTGTCTTCATTTCGAAGCAGGCAGTTGGGGATTGTAGTGATGGACTGCCAAAGCTTCATTTAAAACTAGTTCAAAGTCGGTTCCTGGCTGAATTTCGGTCAAGAAAGCCCTCACCTCAGCGGCTGGTACTGACCAAACTTGCGAGAAATAGTATTGAAGAATGCTACAAGCTAATTGAATTCTCTTTTCCCTGTTTTTTACGAATAACATCGTTGTTCATAATAATGTGTATGTTGTTATCATCAGCTGATAGGGGTTTTCGTCTGACGTACCTAGGTCTCTCTAACTGGGACTGGAAGCCTACTAGGTATATGATGGAGCCTAGTAAGGACAAGGCTAAGCAGTTGGCGAAGATGCTGTAGTTGGCCTAATTGGCACTTCTTCATTTATCTGTGTAGTGGCAGTTGTGTTAACTTTTTCACTATATACTCCCCTAACAGGTTAGTTATTAAGGTTGGCATACATTATTGGTGATTTTATTAGAAACTGAATTTTAATTGGGTTACTGTTTGAACTGTTCCTACAGTTTTTGTGCTGTTCATTAAAGTTTAGGAATGTTGGCTAGATTTTGAGGTTATTTGAAATTTCATGGCAGTGTTGCTGAAACCGTTGCTTCCATTCGTTTTTCGGAAAATAATAAGCTGAGCTAGGCGTTGACTTAACTATGTAAAACATGCCCGAACGTGACAAAACACGTTTAATAAAATAAATGTATTATTTCATTTACAAATACACCAAAGATCACCTTCTCCTCTTGTATCTATTGTTTTCTCATCTCTCCACATTGTTTTGTTTGAAAATATTTTTGTGTTAGCAGAATGTGTGATGTGAATGATTCTTGAGTTCAGTGGTCGGTGGTTGTCCAGTGGTATCGGCCGCAAGTATATATATAAGTTGTAGGCCAATGGTTCAAACCCAGGCAGGCGCATTACTTTGTACGCACTACTACTCTCAAAACGATGAAGGAAAACAACATAATATCTAATAACACCGATGGTTAACCACAAAACACGTTACTAATTGAAAGTAAAATAATAATATAAGTGTGCAAGTAGATCATATTGGTTGTGGTCATCAATTATTTGCAGTGCTAATCTGTTAAGTGTAAACGATGAACTAATATGTAATATTATCAATATAATCATTTCATGTTTAATATTGCAGTTATCTATTCAATCGATTTGGTTACCGTTGTCAAAATATTGGACTAACTGATGACCAAATATAATTTTTTGCTTAAAGTTAAATTGAACGGCTGGTATCTATTGTTCAGTTGGTGGCCAAGTGGCTTCATTGGTCCAAGTTGTGGATCCGATTAATACTTCGAACAAATATTTGTGTGACCAGCAAATATCTACAGACAGTTTCAGCCAGGGTGTACACCTACAAAATCAATATATATAATCCTAGTATTCAGAATCGAATAATAGCCAGTTCTTCTTTTTCTTCGTTCCCTCACTGCTGAGGAAGGCTGCATTTTTCCAAAAGAGATAATAAATTGTTTTTTGAATCAAGGGCCAGAATTATAAGTGAAAAACGTTTCGTTATACCCCATGTGTATGTAGAATCTGTACAATAGTTCAAGAGCTGGTCTGCACGCTATTTCATTAATACCGGAAATAATGGCCATTTGGGATAGTTTTATTTGTTTCTGGTACCCTGTCGCCGTCGGGACGATTAATGTGGTATAATATTGAACATTATCACCAGTAATTTGAGGCAAGTTTGATAAAGCAGCTGTAATTTACTTCTGATTTTCAGAAACAATAGCTGTAGGTACTCATAGTTTTACCCGTCGTTAAACTATTTTTCTTTTTGTTCGGCTCCTACCGATCGTTGCTTGATGTTAAACCTGTCTCTAGGATTGGGTTATAAAATGCAATTTATTTTTTCCTATTTTTGTTACCAGAAACTAGCCATCAAATAAACAAACTCTTCAGCTTTATTATATTAGAATATAGCAAAACTATAGATCTCTTGTAGATATAAAACCATGATTGCACAGGATAAAACGTTACCTACTTCTCGCAATAGCAGATAACTGTTGATTTTAAACTACAACAAAGTTGCAAATATTCTCGATTCTGTTATTGTGAGGCAGTAACTAAATAATGTTTAGTTGGATGAAATACTGGTATGAAAATGATGATAACCGAAACTTTTGGTTGAGACTGATTTTATATCTGTCGTATTATACAACTTTACCTAAGAATTGGCAGAAAATGGCTTTGGAACTGTAGGTATACTGTCCACACGCGGTTTGGAACTTGAGGGCAACAAAAAAACATACCAATAGATAAACAAATCTGTTAATTAACTACCTAACATTTAAATACACTTTAAATAAAAATTACCTTCGTACACAGTATACTTCCGAGAAACTTAAAAACAAATAATTGCAATACCATAACCCTTCAAAAACGTTATTTCATTACCATGTAATTAATAAACATTGTCATAATAATAATATAATAATGTCCAATATTGTGACGTCAATAATACAGTGACCACACGTCCAGATTACCGCCATTAATAATTTAGTAGCCTCGCTTCATTTATAATTTACTAGCTGTTCCCCGCGGCTTCGCTCCCGTGCGCCACCCCACAGGACCTGTTTTCGGGATGAAAAAATAGCCTATGTCATTCAGGAATAATTTAGCTTTGTATTGGTGAAAGAATTTTTAAAATCGGTCCAGTAGTTTCGGAGCCTATTCGGTACAAACGAACAAACTAACAAAAAAATCTTTCCTCTTTATATTATTATATATTTATGTAAGTACATACATACATACATACATACATAAACTCACGCCTTTTTCCCATGGGGGTAGGCAGAAACTACAGAACGCCACCTGCATTAAATAAGCACATAAGCACCGCCATTTATGTAAGTATTTATTATATTTACATATTTTTACATTTTTAAATATTATTCTATAAAAAATAAAATAATAAAACATTTAAAATATAAAAATAGTAGCCCACCAGAACGAACGAACATAGTTGCTTTTAGACAAACCTGGGCGTATCACATGATTTAACACTAAAAGCTTGTATCTGAACGGGCTTTTCGATACCGAACGAAAACCCGTGACAGTAGCAACCATGCGACAAACCAAACCAACTAACCATACATCCAGTGTAACTAGAAACTTAACATAAAAATAGAAAAACCTACTAATAATTTAAAAGAGCTCTCATATCCGATCGATATCACCTATCTAAGTATTCATTGGTCTGGAAGTGCCTGTGTCCAGACAGCAATGATTCATCGCGACGGAAACCAATAAATCCAAAGCAATTTGTTCTGTGGTAATCGTGTGGCGTTTCGCAAATAAAATAATGTGAGAGGAGTATTAATTTCTACCTGATAGACGGGGATGTCGATTCGTGTTAAGATCTAGGTGATGAGACTATTTTTGTTGGGTTATTTTTGCTTGGTTTGGCTTGATTGCGTTGCTTTTGGAGGACAGGTCAGTGACCTTATAATCCATTTTCAGGTCTATTTTGATATACTTTGAAATCCAGAATGCTTTAATCTTTTGTATCTTACATCAACATAGTCATAAAAACAAAGTATTTTTTTTGAGATATTTTCGCTGATCAAAATCTATGACGCGTTTTAGGATTTCGGGAATGATGATTATTTTCGGGACATAAATCTTAATGGTTCAAGTTTTTAGAATCGCTGAAATTGGAAAACCTAAATACACATTTGGATTTAATGTCTTCCAAAATCTTTTATCACCAGCCGTCCTTTGAGTTCACTTTATGCACATGTCTTCCTCCTCATTTTTGCGACAGTGTTTAACTACCCCGGTTTCCCTATCTGTGTTGTACGACCCCAATACTTTTCATCATGACACGAATCCATATATCTTGGCTGGGAGGCATTGTTATTCCAGCGTCAGGTCCATAAGGACAACATTTTTAAAAGACGTCTACGTGATCTGATGTTTAAGAGGCGTCAAAGGCGATTTTTTTCATTAAATTTTTTCTTAAGTGTTTGTTTTATGTTAATGTTTGATGAGGTATTTATGGTTTTCTTTGCTAAGTGTTATATTGAGTTTAAGCAGTCTTATGTATAATTTCCATGTCTTCTTCTTTCAAAGATGGCTCACATCACATCACATCATCAGCCTATTAATGTTCCCACTGCTGGGACACAGGCCTCCTCTCTGTGAGAGGGAATGGGCCGTTATCCACCACGCGGTCCCAGTGCGGGTTGGTGGATGTCACATGTCTTAAAATTTTTAGTTCTACGACATGCCGGTTTCCTCACGATGTTTTCCTTCACCGTTTTTGAGAGCAGTGGTGATGATATAATTTACACAAAGTAAAGCGCCTGCCTGGGCTCGAACCCACGACCTACAACTTGTAAGTCGCTTCCGATACCACTGGGCCACCACTGCTCTCAAGATGGCTCGAATAAGTTAAAATCACTTATGGTAGTCTAAGCATTAATTTTGTTACTAAAGTAACAGAGATCAAGGTACGGGATCCAACACCTGGTCATATACACATGACGTACCTACGAATATCTAAGATTTCCTAACGAGTTTCTTGCCAAAATAGATGGTCAACTCCCCTACGAAGTATCTACTAGGAAACCTACCACAAACTAGGTAGCTTTGATTAAAAGTATAAATACAACCTAAACTTAAGATTTAAACTAAATAATTTAGATGCCTGCAAGTTTTAGTATATTAACACGACCGCAGTCCATAGCTCAAGGCGTATTTAACGAAAACCAATTACACACAATCAAATCATTTCAGAGCTGGTATTTTATCACTAATAGCAAAAGATCTACTAAATTCATTTATTCGGTTCAGTGCTTACAGAGAGTTAGGCTCAAAGCCAAGTCGACCACAGCTTCAAATTACAGCAATGCTTGAATTAATTTAATGGTCGGAGAGGTGGATTTTGTTATGGCACCCATTTTTGTTTCATTATTTTGCATCGTCTTTAGAAAGGGATTTTCTATTGTTTATTAGAAACTATTGGAATGTTTCGGTCTCTTGCATAGTGTTAAAAAGTTACACAGTAAATAAATAGGCAATGCTATTCTACTCATATTATTAATTTTATAGTCCGGAAGTTTGAAAGTCGATAACTGCTCAACGGCTTAACAACTATACCAGCTTGTTCTGTCTTACTGCAGGGCAAAGGCCTCTTCGCATAGAGAAATATAGAAAACGCTTAATGCTTATAGGATTTAAACAAACACATTGCATACGGGTAGACCATGTCCTAGATTACTTTATAGGATACTTTTTTATCCCGGGAGTGCGTTTCTAAAGAATAATTTCTGCATATGGGAGATATGCTAGCGGAAGCTGGTAAATCACAATATTATGCTTGGTACCTAACAGTCATATAACGGCTTACATGCATGCAGAATAAATATTCAGCAATTGCTTTGTCACCACCCAGTTTTTTCCCAAAACACAAAATGTTTACTCCTCTAACAACCCCTATTTAATTCAAATTCAAAACAAAGGTCCTGAATTTCTCTCCCAAAGAATTTCACCCTTTAACACACAAACCGCGGGTACACGCTTAAATTAGGAACGAAAGGGATGAAACCTCACCCCTTTGTACGTACATTCAAATTTAATTATACCTACTCTATTTGCGATGAAAGTGTATTAACGCGATGTATATTAAGATGGGCTAGGGTTATTGTGTCATATAAAATCTTGTCCTATGATGATGTTGTCTGGTTTTTTAATAATTTATGTTTCGTTCGGAAGTACCGAACTAGGTCTAAGCTTTCCCCGGGGTGTAAGAATAAGTGATGTAATGTTAAGATGTTGAAATATGTTCCTTCTTGCGCGGTAATAATGTCATTGGGGTGATATTTCACCTAAGGGTGATATTTTACTAACAAATAACGTTTGCTAAAATTCACCGAGTCCAAGTAGTAGGAGGCCACTAAGGAGTGGTGAGAATGCGCTATAATTATAACTTCAAAAAAGTTAAAATAAATTCTCACAACTATATCGAACTAATTTTTTCCATTTTCTAAGCCTCTGATTTTTCAGGACTATACTAGACAAGAAGCACGTTTAACTTTTACTGTAGAACTATATGCAGACTGTTAAACTTTGGAGTTATGGAAGTAGGACGAACTCACATCTGCGTATCTAGGATTTCTGGGAACTAGGAGATTATAAAGTTTCAAGCGTCGTTGGTATTAGTACTTGTGAGTTCGTTCGTTAAAATTATTTCGATCACATTCGGGCTTTCACATTTGTAAATTTTAAAGTTATTTTTAATGGTTTATTTTTCGTGATTAGCTTATTATGTATGTGTTTTGGATCTGTATGAAATTATTATGACGGTTTCTAGCTAGGCATTTCCAAATGTGTATTAATTTGTCATTGTTTGGTTCCTAATATGTTGTTGTAGCGCAGTTGTAATTTCTATCGGGTTTTATTGATATACGTGTACTACTAACTCGAGGCAAAATTAACAGCAATATTTCGAATTATTTGCAATATTGTATCCTCGTGTTACCAACTAACTCTGAGTTAAATTTTACACGTAAGTGGGCCTTAGGGCAATGTCGTGAGATAGTTTTGAGTATGAATGTGGATAGCTATAAGTGTAAGGGAAGATTATAGACCACAGATAGTTTTTTCACAAATACATTATCTGTGAATTTTAAACCAGGATCCTTAAATATTGTGAAAATGTTTACACATTATAATCACTATAAACCCCAAATTGTTCTACAGCTCTTAACCTACAAAGGTAAAACTTTGTTAGGTCACATAGCTCACCAATAACGATATTAGGTTTCAAAAAATTTAGGACTAACGTATCCTATATCCGTCCCCTCAACAATCCAGACATTGGGAATTTCGTTACAGCATGACCTGACCATGCTGAACTGCGATGGAATAAATTGGTTGATAAGCATAATTATGCGGAAAAGAGAATCAATACAAGAAGCTTCAAGTCAAGAGTGAATACGTTACTTCTACTGCAGTTGCTTCTTCTTCAGCGTAGGTTATACATATTATGTATAGCTGTGCCCGCGGCTTCGCTCCCGTCATCTGCCTGCCAAGCCAACCCTACCCTACTTACCTTCCTGCCTACCCTACATACCTACATACCAATTTTATTTCTAGGGTCATTCTTTCGCGTATAATCTTAACACCGCCATTCAGAAAATGACAACGCCATCTATCGAGTATAGAGTTCAACTGTCCGAGTAACTAAATTGCGTGTGCTGATAATTTTACTTCTTGGACACTTTAAATTCATCTAGCTTTTGATAGAGTGAACCGATTGCGATGAAACTAAGTCATTCTTAAAGTTACGCACAATTTTTATGTATAAAAGTTATATACATTGGTTTCGTACATTTCACGTGATGCGTGCACAAACAAACAGACAAAAAATCCAAAAATGCTGGAAATCGATTCTGTTGGGTATCCTTTAACACCCTGGCTATTTTTTTTGTAAATTTATTCGATGTACAAAAAATAATTTTCTACAGATTTATTATATGTATTGATAACCTACGCTGATAGTGCACGCTAGAAGTAGTTGTCACACCTTTTAGAAGAACATGTGTATAAATAGTAAATGAGTATAAAAATAACTTAATTTAGCTATCACTTAAAGTAATTTGTGATGTATTCGTGGTTAATTTAATTAAGATTTCGTGAAATTGGGGATTGCAACTTGATAGCCAACGAGAGCTTTATGGTCCATGTTAAAAGACAAGGCGGTGTGAAAGTAAAAAGGCTACAACAGTTTAAATATGATTACGCCAGTTATTAGTATTTTTTGTTTGGGAACCAAAGCTAGGTACATATCTATCTATATATATTAAAGAAGAAACTGACTTATTGATCGATCAACGCACAGCCAAACCTAGGCCTAGAAACATGAAATTTGGCAGAAAGGTTCCTCAAGTGACGTAAGTGAGCACTAAGAAAGTTTTTATGGAAATTCCACCCCTAAGAGGGTAAAAAGGGGGTTGAAAGTTTGTATGTAATTTCTACAGTTTATAAGTTGGACACGTGAAATTTTAGATTTATGCTCTTAGTTGATAAAAAGAATTAATGTATATATTGGCTTTTGGAAATTCGACCCCTAAGGGGGTCAGAAGGGGGTTGAAAGATTGTATGAAATTTTTACAGTTTGTAAATTGGACACATGAAATTTTACATTTACGGTTGTGGATGTTAAAAAAAAACAAGTATTTATGAGTTTTTGGCAAATCTACCCTTATGGGGATAAAATAGGGGTTGAAACTTTATATGAAACTTCTTCGGTTTGGAAGATAAAACATCTGAAATCGTAGCCTCTTGATTGCTGAAACAATGAGTTTATTGACTACCGGAAATTTGTTGGAAAACTTGGCATTGATACTAACAGCAAATAGTAAAGGTTGTCAATACAAATTTTTCAACTCTACTCCTAAAATACGATTTAGGGGGTGTTAACGATTTTTGAAGAATTTTGCTGTACAAGGCTTCTTTTTATGATGTAGGGGAGCAAAAGAGAGATATTTGTTTGAATAAAAAGTCTAATTTCTTGGCCAAATAATAAAGGTAACATTAGTTAGTTTTTCGGAACTACACCCAGCATTCGATTTAAGGGATGTTAAAGTTTGTATGATTTTTTTTATTTCTTTGGTTAATAAACTTGAAATTTACATAAATACTAACCTTAGTAAATTATAAAGGATGTCATAATAATTTTTTCGAAACTACCCTTAAAAGATGATTTAGGGGGTGTTGAAGATCTTAGGTTAATAAACTTGAAATTTGGCACAAATACTAACCCTAATAAATAATGTAGGTTGTTATTAGTTTATCGGAACTATCCCCAAAATACTATTTAGGGGTTGTCAAGGTTTTTAAAGTATTTTACTGCACATAGCTTCTTTTTATGATGTAGGGGAGCACTAAGGACGGATTTTTAGAAATTTAACCTTTAGAGAGGTTAAAAGGGAGACATTTAATTGTATAAAAATCTTATTCCTTGGGCAAATAATAAATTGCCATCATTTGGTTTTCAGAAGATGATTTAGGGATGTCAACGGTTTTTTGAAGAATTTTACGGCACTAAGACGACATCTATCTCGATTTGGATTTACCAAACTGGACCGTTTGTCTCAGGCCAAACAAACAAAAACAAAATTCAACAAAAAGTGTAAGGCCAAACAATCGTAGGTAATTTTAAGCGACGTTTTAGTGTCGCGTAATTCGCGCAGCATTCGTTTTCATAGCAAAGTAATTTATGCTCCACCCGAAATTATGCGACTCAAAAATCGCGACCGGTCTTCTGCTCTTCGGATTCAGCAGACTTGCGGCCCTCGCCAGGATATCAGTCCAACTTCGGCGAGGCCTTGCAATGTTGCATCTTCCAGTAACGACCTCGACACTCCAGAACCTTTCAATCCCATAGGCCATCTGATCAGCGAACAATCTGGTCTGCTTGATGCAACCAAAGTTTGGTCATTCTTGGGGCTATCTCGGTAACGTCAGTTTTCCTGTCCGTGTTTACGAGTCGGATTCGATGACTTCTGTAAAGTTTACGATTTTCATGAGAATGGGTGATACATGGGTATTTAAAATGACCTTAGTTTTATCACTATTTATCGTAAGACTCGTGCGGAAGCTCTACAGCACTGTCTTTTTCATATTTCATAGTATTAGATGGTGAGTGGTGTACTTGTTAAGGATCTTATTGTAAACCCTCATGAGTGAGGTTTTAAACGAATGACCGGTGTGACTGTTATTTACCCACGAGCCCTTTATTTAGCTAAAACTTATCACACATGTCATTAAAGTTTCGAGTTTCCTAACTTAAACTGTATATAACTATGATACCCCATTTAATATTGATGTACAAAAGCTTATTTTTACAGCTTGTTTTGGTTGCCTTCACTAACTACTGTGAGGACTCTGCCTAAGAAGGCAACCTATTTGCCTTAGTAAGACTGGCAGCAGATAACTAGTTCTGCAAGGTAGTTAAAATAAGAACGCTTGTCATGTATATATAAAAATTATGATAGAATATACCTAGATTGTTCGCCTGAAGGCAGGCTCATATTAGCTAAAATATAATAATTAAACCAATATATGTTTCATTGCCGGTACACCTCTGTCTACCCGGCGCCTCCACATTGTATAAAGGCCCATACCGAATAGTTAGGAGATTATCTGATGTAAATTATGTAATTAAAAAAATAAATAATAGTAGACGATTTAGGGATATAGTACATGTAAATAGATTAAAACCTTTTAATGTTAGTGTAGAATAAGAGATAGGTTTAAATAGATAAGAATAGGGTAAAAAGGTTTCAATAACGGCATAGGCCTGCGACCAAAAAAAAAAAAAAGATATAGGAATGTCAACTGTCAATTTAATTCACTGAAGCTAATAGGGATGGGGGAGTAGGAAAATGTATCGATAGTTTTCTTGCGACTTTTCCAAATAGTATCGATATATATCATGTTTTTCTCTTTTGCATATACTGATGGATTGTATGCCGCTGGGTGAAGAAGAGGCTGGCAACATTAGCGACGCATCGAAGAAATGTGTGATTATTTGTTATGCGATTAGGGCTACATAGGCTCAAACCAGGATAATAGTATAACCCAGTGGGTTCTTTAAGGTATTAGTCATAACTGAAACCGACTTTGCTAACGGGGCATAGCCTTTGCAAAGGATGTCGAGTTGACATCATTGGTCCAGTTTATGGCTGTTGTTTAATTAAAAATATAAATATTATTTATCAATTTAAATCCTGGTGCAAGTTCTATGAATAGGATTTGAATTCGATGCGATCCAGCCTTTCCTTCTCTGGCCTGATAAACGCACGAGATCGAAAAATTGTATCATATCTGAATTTTTAGAAATTTAAACCCCATCCGGGTCGATGTGAGTTGACGCATCATTTTGTTAGTGTCGGGAGGACGCCTTGGTCCTTTTCCTGGGGTTTTGGGCAAGGAGGTTCAAGCATGACGGCGTAGATTTGTTAATGCGTATGCGCACGTTAGCCGAAGTTAAAAGCACATATTGGAGCTTCCGATAACTCGTTTGTCATGACTTAAGCCTTCCCCTTTTAAGGGTCGTACCTCAATTGTTAATGTGATTCCCCAGTTAGGTAAATGCTCGGGTTAGTATAAGGTAGGATTGATGTTACCTTTCAAAACTTGGAATAGAAGCACCTCGTATGACTCTGCGCGTCTATTCTTAGGGGCGTAGCTCATGTGAGGACTCTGCCTAAGAAGGCAACCTATTTGCCTTAGTAAGACTGGCAGCAGATAACTAGTTCTGCAAGGTAGTTAAAATAAGAACGCTTGTCATGTATATATAAAAATTATGATAGAATAGACCTAGATTGTTCGCCTGAAGGCAGGCTCATATTAGCTAAAATATAATAATTAAACCAATATATGTTTCATTGCCGGTACACCTCTGTCTACCCCCCTACACTACACATAATAAAGTCACCATAAGCTCTTAGAGTACCTGAGGTTATTTTGAGTGTGTGTAAGGGACAGATGTATATGACTTGTATACATCTGTCACTTACGCGATCTCAAAATAACCACACTCTAAGAGCTTATGGTTACCCCCCTGTACTTAGTTGAACAAAATTCGAAATCATGCGAACGGAGTCGCGGGCGGAGTACTAGTTAGTAATTTACCCGACTTAAAATGAAGGATGAAATAAGTTTACTCGTTTTCGTACGTGGTGTGGGTAGATCTGGTTTGTCAGGCTTAACTTCATTACAGTTTACTTCTTAAAGTCAAAAGCCATAGGGATACTAACAATTTTGTGTTCTTTCCTTTTTTGTGTTTCTTAGACTAAATTAACTACTTGAGTGCCCGAAACGTGGATCCACGCGAGGCAGCAATAGTTTTACTGCTTCCGTAATTACGGCACTCAACCGAGTAATCGATCATTTATGTCAAAGTCTATAAGAACATATGTATGAAGGAAAACGGAGCAAAGAGAATATGTATGGGTTATTGATTTATTATATGCTTTATTGTACACCTTAAAATACAATTATAAAAAGAAACTTAAGATTAATACACATACAATGAGCGGCCTTATCGCATTCGATCTCTTCCAGGCAACCTGGTATGGATAGTAATTGTCTGGACATGAAGGGGGTTGTCATTGGTGTGACAATACCATTGTTAAAATACTATATTATAATAGATACATAGATAAATATATATGCTATGTAATATATACATAAATACATACATACTAAATAATATTGCAATATAAATAAATGATGAATGACTCTATTGATAATCGCAATCACAGTGTCTGTTTGTAATCAACACGCTAAGACGAAGACAGCGACAGGTAATGTTCCTTTAAGAGGGGTCTCTATTGGTCCTTTCTCCATACAAAAACATTCCGCCGTTTTCTTCGTGGATAATGCCTCCAGAGCAATGATTTTTTCCCATAAAATCAAGGTCTAATTTATACGTGCCCCTATCATTTCCTTTTTTCGAAAACATAATGACTAAAAGAAATATGACAATCCAAAAACCAGAAAAAAATGCCCGTTTTTACCGCCATGTTCAGACGACTTTCAGACAAAATTGATAAGTTTTTGACAAAAATGAAAATGATACAAGCATAGATATACTTTTCCTCTAAATGTTGATTTAAGAATTTTTAAGATCAGGCCAGTTTTGAAGAAGAAAACAGCGGAATACGAAACGCCTTTTGGTCAAGGTTTTTGTAGGTAAAATCAGCCTGAGCTGCAGTTGTCCCTTTCGCACTTTACGGGGGGAGGTTGGAGGTGAGGGAGGGTAAGGCTTACACGTACACTAATAGGGAAGTGGTAGTTGGCGATATTTTTATCGATACTCTAGTGATATACACCGATGTCGATATTTACACTATACAATAATTTTATTTAATAAATCGTGTGATTGTGAGTATTACTTATTATTGTTGAAGGCACTTGTCGAATTAACTTAGGTATGCATAAGATCTGGAAAGGGCACATGCAAATATACGATCAAAAGTTGTTAAGAAAATTAAGCCAAGATCCAGAATAATGCTCGGTACAGACCAACCGAACGAACTAACAAATGTTGTTGAAAAGAAATCGCTGATTTTTGTTATTATAGATAGGCTCGCTCTTGACCACTATCTCACCTGATGGTAAGCGATGATGTGATCTACGGTGTAGCAAACTTGCCCAGAAATAACTTCACTCTTGACTTAAAGACCCCGAGATTGAAGCTATCGGGCAACACAGACGCAAGGCATTCCACTCCTTGCTGTACGCAAAATTAAAGTATTTCCAAAATGTTTAGTGCCTATGGGCGGGATGTCCACCTTGTAGCGATGGCGCATCGCCGTACGTCTTGTAGTCCGATGATGAAACGGGCTATATGGAATTAGATCATGCAATTCCATCGCAAAAATCCCCGAAATGCAATCGATAAAAAACCGACAAGCTGGCAACTCTGCGACGATGTTCAAAATTCTGGAGCTTTGACTCGACCTCGTTGCCGATGAGCCTGCTGACCCGTTTTTTGATCAAATCTAGTGCATCAAGCTGGTATTTGGCAGATCCGTCCCAGAGATGAGAACAGTACTTCATGCAAGATCGAACTTGCGCTTGATACAACTTAAGCACCTGTTCTGGCGTGAAGTACCGTCTCAACTTCTTAGCAGCATGTTGAGGCATTCCTCAATATAATGGTAAAAAATTTATTATCGATGTTGACATCGACACTCAATTTTTGACCATATCGGCACGGTTACACCACGGAAAGATGGAGCCGGATGAAATTGGCTCTTTTTAGTGAACAAAAGACGCTCGCTGTATAATATAAATATAATAAATTTATTTTTTCCAAAGGTTCCCTTCTAGAAATAGTATTTGACCTTTTCCGGTGCAATAACTTGCAAATAAAATGTTACTTTAAAATTGCAATATAAAATTACAAATTCATAATACGAATGGTATATTGCATCTTATTTTTTAAAATGGCTGCGTACGTGCTCACTGCCCTCTGCGACCAGTCTCCCGATACATCCATAACAGCGTGAGTCTGGCCGGCCAGCCATCAGTGGAACAGCTATCTCGACCCAACTCCTCTAATGGCTGCACCGGGCATCGTAACCGGATCACGGCTAGGCCACGTGGCGGTATGTCTTTGCCCGCTATGTGGTCACAAGTCCTTCGGTCGAAACCTACCACCAGTATGTTACATGATTAGCACCATCCGGGGACCACGTATAGGGATTCAAAACGCTTATTTGCCTACGGACGCGGGTGACCCGGCCCTCAAAATGATGGCTCTCATGAACTGAATCGTTCGCTCACCTTACGTCCTGTCTGCTGATTTGCATTCTTTCGGTTGGTCTTACACCCAGTATCATGCAAACTAAATTTTGATTTCTTATAAAGCAGATACTTATAAAAATGTTTTATGAAATTTGGAGAAGTAGGGTTTGTGGATATATAAATTAAAATATAGAATTTAATTAAATCATAATAAAAAAAAACACGCTTATTAATTAAAAGCACTTTTTGACAAGGTAGCTTGTCGAAAAGTGAATGAAAAAATTTAACAAAAAAATTAAAAACATGCGACATTATTTTTGTGTTGAATGGGCTCAACTAAAAACCAACCTTTTCAACGAAGTCGGGGGACCTGTAAAAACTGATCCAAGGAACCGTCCCCCGACTGCAAGGCAGGCCTGTTTTAAATTATTTTTAATGATTTATTTTTTATATCATACCTCTTTTAGTAATAAAACGAATTTTTTGCAAAAACAAATTATTTTATAAGTTTTCTATGGGATATTGAATAGTACCTACTCTTATATTTATTTAATTTCCTTTGGTATGTTATTAGGGAACGAATGATTATTTAATACTACTGTTATATATTATTATATATACACTAAGTAAGCTCTAGACTAGCTAGACGATGATAGAATAGGTAGTATCATTTTTATGTTTTTTGTTGCCCATTAGATTTTATTAAATTTTTAATAACGTTAAGCTTCTAAAGATACCACATAAATTGATACCGGTTAAGCCGTTTAGAAGTTATGGTGGAATAAAGAAACTCACAAACATACATGAGCCCTATAAACATAATAACACTCCGTTTTTGGGCAGTCATGTAAAAATGTGGATTATCTATCGTAATTTCAATCCTTTCACTTGCCGGTAAATTTCGTAGTATACGACCATCAATTATTTCTGGCGGAAAGCTTTTAAAAAAAAACAACATTTCTCCAAAATACATCGTCTCTTGAAATTTTTTCGTAGTGTAAAGCGGCTCGGAACTCGCGGTGAGGGCGCGTGCACCGGAGTCGATCGGCCGCTGCGGCGCGCTCTTACACACACAAATACACTACTCGTTCACACATTGATAGCTCGCTTGGTCGGGCGCAGCGCGACGGCAATAGTTTCTTCAAATACCTATTTTTCAAATTCTTGTTGACTAGAGTCCGCTCTTAAGAGTCTTTTAAACACAGGCAATGATTGAGCACGTTTGATTGGATCTGGCAATGCATTCCACAGACGAGTTGCCTGGACAGCAAAGGATTTTTCCAAAAAAGTCGTGCAATGTGTTGAAATTTGAAGTCGTAAGTTATCTGATGAGCTAAGAAAATTTATGTGAGAATAACGGTGAAACTGAAAACGTTTCTTAAGGTTTAGAGGAGTTAAGAGCACATTATATAAAAAGAAAAGAATATGAGCATTCCGGCGAAGGTGAATTAGCAACCACTTGAGCTTCACACGAAATTCAGAAACATGGTCATATTTGCAAACCCGAATATGAACCTTATATAAACATGTGTGTTATGGATTTTAGGTATGTAATATTGACGACTTTTTCTTTCATCTTTAACTCTTTGTAACTTCTACGTTATTAGTTTCAAGTCCAGCTATCGTGAAATAATTATTCCAATCGCTAAATAAAATCCATAAAATTCAGCGGCAGCCTGCCATCGAGAAGATGAAATTGTGAAAGTTTTGAGCCAACGTCATTTTGAACCTAGTTAAAGTTGGTCTGGCTTCTCCGCCAGATTTAAGCTAAGATATTGATTTTGTACTAACACGTGCATAATTGTTATTGTGAACTAAGTATTTTATCCAAAAAGGATATAAACTTTAGGTCATCCCGTAAACGAAAGATGATAAACTTTGAAAATAAATGAACTAAATACCTACAATAAAGGAAACTTTGTGATCTGTTTGATATTAAAAAGGGCCTTTTAATGGTAATAATTTAATAAATTACTACATCATCGCTTGCCATCAGGTGAGATAGTGGACAAACGCAAGCCTATAATAAAAATAAATAATATTTTTTTAGTATACAATCAACATTCCATCTTGCAGTAGTGTTTCCGTTCCATACGGATACCAAGGACCCTAATCACCTGCTTCTGGTCTCCTTTGAGCTTTCACTGTAGCTGTCACAAGCTCAGGAAAGTTAACATTAGCATAAACCAGTGAAACTGGACAGTTTTTTCAGCCTTCAGAACGGTTCGTACCGTTGCTGTGGTAATAATTTTAAATCTTTTATTTTGTAACTTAGACCACCCGTCACGTCCTGTTGATTTGATTTACCCCGACACTTATTAAGTCGGTCGTAAGTTCGTAACCCTCGGTACACTTAGTATATTTCTTATCTCCTGAATTAATCCATTTAATGGTTTTACTACTATGCTTTAATATTTGATGTGGATTTTGTGTGCAACAGTACAGTATAGTGAGCGAAACTATTATCTATTTATACTTTTTTTTTTTTTTTTTTAAACGTTGCCCCACACTAGGAATTTCTCCTGTATCGTGGGTGCGTTTACAAACATATAATTTCACATACACAAACACCCAGAGCCGGAACAACTATTTGTAGATCATACAAATATTTGTTCCGTGCGGGAATCGAACCCGCGACACGCAGCGCAGCAGTCAATCGCTCAACCACTGCGCCAACCGTGCGCCCAACTTGTACTTGGAAGCAATTTTTCGGATAGCAAATGTTTTTTGCTTTTTGTGATTGCTATTTTATTACAGTAAAAGGTTTGTGTATTTTAGCACATCAATTTTATTTTCAAAATAACTAATTTATAAACTGATAGTAAAGCTAAACTTTGGCAGTAGTTTCGCCCGCGTTAAACTCAATTACTATTATCTCATGTGTTCCACATTACTGAAATAAAAAGTATCCTAAAACCTTATACAGGCCATGGTTTACCTGGGTTCACACATACACACAACATAGGTAGACACAAACATTGAGGTCACGGCTCAACGGCTGACTGTAGCAGTTGAGGCGTGATTGATTTCCAAACATCCACACACACAGACTTTCACATTTAATATTTATTAATACCGTAGGTACCTGTGTGGCATTGTTATAAGTATATCTAAATGGTAATTAGTAGTTACTAGCTAATCACAATAAGACCAGTCCTTACATCATATGATAAGGAAATGAATTCCCAAAACACCACTGGCAAGTTTATCTCATAATATTCACGTCAAGGTGGTCCTTTCGATACCTCTACTTACCCTCAATCGCACAACAATCATAGGTGCCGATAGGGTGGTCCTCTGAATTAGGAACACGTCAAACCAGTTCGAACAAGAGTCGTATTGAAAGTTGGTTCAAAGTGACTTTAAATGATATAAAAACTGGATGTGCGGAGGATAAATGGAGCAAGTTTTGTTGTTATTTGAATCAAAATTAAGTACCTTTGGTCCTAAGATATGCATATGCATGCGTCGTAATTTGGGAAATTAAGTAATTGGTGCGTCGTAAATGAAACATAAACGTTGGTTGCGTCATAACTCTAGTGGTCGCAGGCGCTACTGTACTGAAATCGTGAGTTCGAATGCTGGTTCCCATCTGGTGTTTTTAGTAGCAGTCTGGAGACATACCCAGTTGATGGCAATAGGCTCGCCCTCTACATGGGACTTTAACTGGTTAAATGTGGGTGAACTAACGTACACCTCTATCCATGCCTTCGGGGAATACAGACATGATGTTGTGTAACGTAAAACACACACATATTTCAGGTTTTTTTTTAAAACGTGGTCTCACGATGTGTATTTCTCCTGTATCACGTGGATGTGTTAACAAACATTTGAACTCACAAACATAACACAAACACTCAGATCCAGAACAACTATCTGTAGGCCATACAATTATCCGTGCGAGAACCGAACCCAACAACAACCAAACTATCTGAATTTTCCAATTACCCCTTATGTCTCGTGACCGAATCAAACAAATATTGGTCAGACCAAGATTGGCATATCAACATGCATATTCACAACACTATTATGTCAATGTCAATTTTATTGTCATTGACATAGGTATGTCTTCACATCTTGATAACTATTTGTCTACAATCTAACCAGTCGGTGTGGCTCATGTCATATTAATTAGCTATTAGTTCAGTCATTAGCAGTTGGCGACATTGTTAGTGATAATGTTTAATTAAACTGCTAATGGTAGCTGGATATGTTTGACATTGAATTTGAGTTAATTCAAGAAGAATTTCTTTTTCCATATTCTTAGTATTTCTCTCGAACTCGGCTCAATCAAATTGACTATTATAAGAACCTATAATTTGTTATATTTATATAGAGTAATCAAGTGTGTATTTGTTACAATGGCGACTGACTCAAGAGAAGTGAAGTCTTTCAAAGGGGCTCAAAATATAGACCTTTGACTTGGTAATGGTCTTTGTTAGTATTCAGAGACAAAACAGAAATAAATAGTGAACCGCAGTTTATAATTTTCAGATTCCCTCGTTAACATTAAAACATTTACAAAGACATTATAAAAATGTCATGTGATGAAAATGGGACCGTTTAATTCAAACTGCTGTCACATAAATGACTTCCCGAACATCAAACGACTGTGAAATAAGAACACACTAAAATGCCTGTCCATCGAAAATATTTACTTAATAAACCCATTCGGATATCTAAGCCACAATCAAGACATATTTCTAACAAAATTCAAGAAAAAAACACAGTAACAATTGTGCGGGAACCCTAAATAAACATAATCTATGGCGGGAACGCACAACACGTCTTTGACTTGCGGCCACGTTCTTGTTTCTTTTTTTTTTGATTGGCAGGCGTCAATGGCACCTCATTATTATTCCACAAAATTAATCGAATAAAGGATGAATTCCACGTAGTCGATTATCTCAGTTACAAGGAACGATCGCTAGACTATACGAGAAATGAACGGGCTTAGGATTTCGAGGCTCTGCTCTTTCTCTTCTCAGCAGTTACCTTCCAAACAGAAAACAGGGGGTAAAAATAAAAAATTGAAAACCATGTTAGTGACGATGAGAACGTGACGTATGGCGCCCCGCAGGGCAGTGTCCTCGGCCCGACGCTCTTTTTGATTTACATTAATGAACTCTGTAACCTTATTATCAACGGTGCGAGGATACTGTCCTACGCGGATGACACCGCTATTATCTTCTCTGCTAAGACCTGGGACAAAGTTAGGCTGGAGGCTGAGAGGGGACTGGCCAGAGTTAGTGAATGGCTAAGAGAGAATCTACTTACTCTAAACACCCTATAAACCAACTACGTCTGCTTCGCTAAATACACAAACTCCCAGCCTGCGCCTGACTTTAACATTAGAATACATTCTTGTCGTACCCCAACTCAATCTACCTGTAGTTGCCCTGTAATTCAGAAGGTAAATTCCGACAAGTACCTAGGTATTGTAGTAGATCAAAGGTTAAGCTGGTACCCACATCTCGAACTAACTATAGGGAGGGTAAGAAAACTCATATGGGTTTTCAAATCTTTGAGACATGTTATGAGTACAGAACTACAAAATAAAATCTATATCGCCCTGGCCCAATCTGTAATCATATATTGTATCTCGGTATGGGGTGGAGCAGCTAAGTCGTATTTTATAGAACTAGAGAGGGCACAGAGATCCTTGATTAAGGTCATGTACTGTAAGCCCTACAGGTTCCCTACTGAAACTCTATACGCAAGCTCTAAGCTGCTCCCCGTCAGAAAACTCTATACACACATGGTACTAAGATATCATAAAATTCTACCCTTTAGCCATGCCAAACTTAAAATAAGACGGTGTGATATAGTAGCCACTACATACTTAGCACGTTCAACTTTTAACTCAAGCCCCACTCGTTTATAGTAAAGTAAATTTACCCTATGCAGCTGTATGAGTGTAAGAAGACATTGGCGAAATGGCTCTTCACACTTAATTACGATGCCGTGGAAAACATTTTGTCTACACTGGGTTCATGCATACACATACACACACACACTCCAACAAACACACACACACACACACTCCAACAAACACACACACACACACTCCAACACACACACACTCCAACAAACACACACAGACACTCCAACACACACACACACACACACTCCAACACTCATTCAAACTCAACACTAGACCAAGATAGCACACGGACTGCTTCCTTTTTACGGACACGTTATTAAATTATATAGTAATTATAGTAGTATCTGCCTTGTTACCGAAAGACAGATTTTAATCAGAAGCTCGAGTTTATATTTGTAGTGTAACAATAGATTTTTCTCGTGGCACTTCCATGGCCTGGCCCACAGGAAACATGCATACGACACTATGCTGCCTATGACATAAAACATACGTCCTTTAATATATTTTTTTTAATTTCCATAATCTTATTCAACTTGTTATCAGTAAATCCAATATTCAATCAATTGAACCATATAATTTCGTACACATAATCCCACTTACATTTAATAATTAGTAAGATGAGCATGCAAATTGATGTACCCGGTTATATTCAGAGACACCGAATAGATAGATACAGAAGGTTGGATGTATAATTGTATACGACGGATTAAAACGCTCGCACACACATTATAGACACGCTTCACGTTCAGAGAGTGCAGTCGCACGGCCGGCATTTGTTTGAGATCGCCGTACGTAGGCGTTTGTGTTTCATCCGTCTGATCTCTCTGATCGTATTGTATTTCTGTCTTATTGGACTAAGATGGTGAGGGAAGAGTTAGTGCACCTGTGTTTGTGCATTGCAATATCTCCAGCGTCAATGATTTGTCTCCGATGGTATTGACAGCCATTACCAACAATCTGCCAGAACGATTATTATTATGTTTCAATTTGTATAGATCTGACCTTCTGTACCTTTATTTTATGGTCATACTTTTATTTCCTCTGAGATGAGCTCTGGGCATAACACCGACGTATATAAGGGTGGTTACAGAGGATTTATGTATCTTAGTAAGTATCACAAATTTTCCCGCGTGTTCGTGCCGTGCGCGGGGACCCGTACGGAAGGATGAGGGGATCCTGGTGGCTGAGCCGATGAGCGTAGGCGGTTTAACGTCTCTGAGGCAACACTCCACTTTGGCCCGGATTTCTTCTCACACGGGAGGCTGTAGCCTAGCCAGCTACGGTCAATCGGCTGCGGGGTCCGGTCAGACGGCCCCCAGGCGAGTTCACTCCCATTGGGGGATTGCAGGCGGCGGCGCTCGCTCGCATTGCTAGTGGTAGCGGTGTGAGTTGGTGTCGTGCAGTCTCGTGAGCAACTAATGGGGGGGGACTATATCCCTCGACTAATCCCTGGTGCTACCGTAGCATCGCTACTTGAGCACTCCATGGCGGGTGGGGATAGTCGGGGGATGAAACAATTTTTCGGGCATTTTAAATGGATTTAGATTCAATAAAAAACCACAGATACCCAGCGCGCATCGCAAATTCCTTTTAGGTTGGATCGTATTCATTTGCACGACATGAAAAGAAAACATTGGTTAATAAAGCACAAAATATATGACACATCACAACAATCACATCATATTTCCTAACAATTTATTTACACAATCACATCAATAATGAATTATTTACAACACTTTATACCTAATCTTCTTTCTATAAAATTTCCAAAACTTGCATTTTACGAGATCGATTTGTTTAATGTGATCATAATGCAAATACTCTAATGCTAAATTACACCTATGGTAGAACTGAATCGGATTTTTATTTACATCAATCATAGCAATCTTCTTTCTACGAAATCTTGCTCCCCAAGAAGTTTCATTATAAATTCTTTTTCTTCCAACTATGCTTTAATTTCATCACAATCACACTAAAAACTCAGTGCTCTAGAGCAATAAAAATGTATGAAATTTCATTATTGCACAGTTTTTTTTTTAATCGCACCAAAAGGTGCCAACCTCAGTGGATTAGCTCTATTCAGCCAGCCGATATCAATACTTTTTTTTGTACGTACGTATTATTCGTTTCTATCCTACTTGTTCCAAATTTAAAAAATGATTGCAGCTTACTATGATTTAAAAATGAAAGAAATTTAAAAACAAATATAAATTTGCCCAATAAAACTCTTAACCTTACGTTTAATAATTGCTCAAGTATAACTTTTAATTTCAATAATTAAACTTCTATTTTAACTGTTTGTTATGAGTTTCTTTTATCTACTATTCCTATAGGTAATAGTTGAAAGAAAAGCAGATTATGCACCTCGCTTTAAGTAATTTATATAGCCCTCGTGCCTGTTAGATTAGAGCCCGAGCGTTAGCGAGGCACTCATGCACTCGGTGCAATAATAAATTACTTTGTGCTCGATGCAATAATCTACTATTGTATTTAATTCGGATCATACCCTTTTTATTGATCGCCTTCTTTGAATGGATGTTGGCGCAATAAGAAACCTTATTAAACACTCCTTTAAATTTCCTACGGTTCTCTTTCGGTTGAGAAAAACTTTTCTTAAATGCTGTCAAATCATTTCTTTTCTAAATGACATTTATAAATTTCTGTTTTATGTCAGATTGAATTGTTTCAATTTTATTTCCAATATTATGGTTGAAATCAATGTGATCCCGCATGTTAACATCCGAAACAACTTTGGCATTCAGATGAAACCCCAACTCGTTGTTCTGATGGAATCTGAACATGGTTCTCTGAAAGATGAATGGAATTATCGGAGTAAATTGGACTGGAACGATACATTACAATACCCGGCGCCTCCACCAAATGTAAGGACGTAGACAGAGGTCTTCGATAATGAAAGATAAATTAGTTTTATTTATTATATTTTAGCAATAATGAGCCCGGCATTCAGGCGAATAATCTATGACTGACCGTCAAGCTTAGCAAAAAACATCTTCACCTATTTTTATATTCGAAATTTAATTACCTTTCAGAAGTTATCTGTTGCCAGTCTTAATATAGGCAAGTAGGTTGCCTTCTTAATATGCGAGTCCTCACAGTACCTACTAACAGTTCTTCAAAATGTCTTATATACTCTTTTCTCTTGTTGCAGCATCAATCGAGTCCCTGCACGCGCCAACAGGGGGTGGTGTGGAGCTGCCCTGTAACGTCACTCCGGCGCTGCCAGACGATCGCATGGGGCTCGTCATCTGGTACAAGCAGGGACATGAGTCTCCTATTTATACGTGAGTACTATAGATGTTTGTCATTGGAATAGCTTGATAAAAACATCTCTAGCATGCGTTGCACGATCATTATCCTTCTGCCCTTATACCCATTTATTTAGGCTCGGCACAGAATATCAACTTCTTCCATAAATCTCAATTTGCAGTCATCTTAATAGTCACCTCCTTTTTAGCCATATTAATGACAGTTATAACTTTTTGTGACGTCAAAATGCTTGCCTAAATATTTGCACACCTTAGACGCGAATTTGGGTAGGTTAAAAACGCACATTACAAAATTTTCAGAGTAAAATATGGCATTTTATGATATGAGTCCAAAGCACGAAAAGGAATATGAGGACAATCAAATTTAGATTATTTCAAATTTAATGTTGTACCTTTTGTCAAAAAGCCAAACAATATGGACGCTAGGCAGGACTTAGATATGAGATCTGACAAAGCCTTCTTCTGGTCTCTTCAGTTCACAACAATTGTGCAGGTTAAATAAAGTCACTTAACAATATAAGTTTACGTCATGGCATAGCGTGTTCTAACGCTACACTCCTACTAACATTATCATAATTATTTTACGTTCATCTTCATGCTTTAAAGAAATAACCGAAGACGAGGCGGCCTGTTTGTGCCACCATACCGATAAACCGAAAAATTATTTAACTATTTTATTAGCCGCTATTCACCGCGTTATTTTTTATGTAATGGAGGTGCATGCTTATAAGTTTCGGTTATTAAAATATTTTGTTAATCTACTTACATACAAGAGAAAGTATGTATGTTCCTTATAGACTTCGAAACGGCTGGACCGATTTTAATAAAATTTTCAGAGAATCTTCAGATTTACCCAGCGGATAATCCTGTAAAGTTTGGTGGCGATTTTTTTTAACTTTGAACGCGGGCGAAGCCGCGTGCAGAAGCTAGTTATCTCTAAAATCAGTAAGTATTAAAATTTTAAACCAAGTTATCCGATAATTGCCAATTGTTATAGATATCGGTGGTCGCAGGTCAGTTGTAAAGAAAAGCAGTGGTTACAGCCAAGGACCAACAGTGCAGTCGCAAACACCCAAAGTTAAAGTGGCTATAATTTATTTGTAGTTATTGTAATAATGTGCGCGAGCGCTTTACCGAATAATATTTTTCGGAATGCGGAAATGCGCTCACGCACACTCAGATATAAAAAACAGCATCCCTTTTTTATAATAGGAACCGCCGCAATGGCCCCGCTACCTGAGGTAAAGCTCTGTTATTTGAAGCACAAGTTTCAATTTAACCTCTTAAGCAAATTAACCAGTGAACTTGTTTACCATGCACGTAAATCGAAAGATTTTAAGCCCGCATAAAACTACGGCACCATGAAAATCGTAATTTGTTACATCCTATAAACAATTCGTCATTGTTATATTCCGGGATTCATGCTTTTCGATTTTAATGCCGAGATTTCCGACGAGGTGTATACCTACTCTACATTATTTACTCTGCAGTATTTTAGTTGAATGTACTCTAATATAGTCCAATCCCTGGTAATCATAGGTACACTGATATCTCAAGTCATTAATTTAGCCGCAGATAAATAATGAAGAATAGAGATATTAGTAAACTAAATAATGAAACAAAAATAAGGCAATATTAAGGACATTCAATATTTAAACAATTAAAACAACAACAAGCGATGAGAAACTACCCGTGTCGAACATAACAGATAAAAAAAACACTATTCCTTTTAACGATAAGGGATGGCAGCACTATTGCTAGAAATATTAGGGCTGTTATCGCGCTCCCTGTCGCTCCTCGGGAATTTGTATAGTCACGTTTCAAGCGACGTTACTAAAAATACAAATTTCTCCTAAATTAAATTTCAAAAATAAATTTTCGTGAAAGATAAAATTAAACGGTATTTTTTAAAGTAGATTTGAATCTGTTTGAGTGGTTATTAGTAGCAAAAACAGTAGAAGTCCTAAATCGCGCTATTAATGTTTTCTTCGCCCTTTGTATGAGTATAATCGCGGCGGCCATACTTTCGGGAAGTCCTTTCTACGCAGTGAAGTAGTTCGGTGGAGCTACCCTAAATCCATCCACCCACAGTTAAATCCGCCTTCAGTTGATACAACGTAGCTGGGGGTTGTGTACACGTCTCTCACGGGTGGACGTATACAGATAACACAGCGCATCAGGTGCCTGTTTTCAAACTCGTGACTCATTCAGATGTCCACCTCCGGGAGGAAAGAGGGATATTAACCGGTCGTGTGTTCGTAATTACCGAAACAATAAAAAGCCGATGTGTCTCGCGTGGATCAACGTCTTTAACACACGAAAGGTTTTACCCTCAACCCCACTGCTGTAGAAGATTTGACTTCCTTTTTTTTTCACAGGAGTTATGGTATAAAAAGACATGTTGCGCCGCCGATCTTTAATGAATTGGGCTGAGGGCAAGGGCATAATTATGATGATTTACAGATTTCGGATAAGACCTTTTTTGATTATTTTGTTATAAAAGCTAAGCGTGTGTTTAATCATAGGTACTAAAAATGATCTCACTTCTTATCCTACTAATATTATAAACTAGCTGTCCCACGCGGCTTCGCTCCCGTCAACTGGCTACGTACCTACCCTACCCTACACCTTCCCTACACCTACCCTACACCTAATATTCTTTCCCGTTTTTGCAACATTTTTCATTTATGCTCCGCTCCTATTGGTCGTAGCGTGATGTTATATAGCCTATAGCACTCTGGAATAATGTAGCTTTCTACCAGTGAAATTATGATTCTGGGATTATGATTATGATTATGACCAATGTTAGCTCGTGGATGAAAATGAGAGTGGACTGTATAAAAAGGCGAATGGTTTATTGCCGTTAATTACAAATTAATGTCCCGGTCAAACAATTGTATGGGTTTTAAGAGAGAGGTGTCGACTGTCGCGGTGGAGTCCGTGGTAGCGAGTGTCCTCGACCCGCGCCGTGCTGCGTTGATGTCGCGCCGCTCACCCACACATCGATGCCGCGTGTGCCAACTGCAGACGGCGCGCGCTGGCCGCGAGTGTTGGGTTCAAATCCCAACATACTGCCCGGGTTGAAGCGATGGCTTCAAAAGTCTGGAAGGGGACATATATTATTGAAGGCTCTTCGTATGGTGCCTCTCTTTGTCTTTACCTCCGCGACTCTGGTGATTCCGTCGCCGCCAGGGTAGACATGCACGACCCTTCCCAAGGACCAGAGAAGTGGAGGAAGAGCTCGGTCTTTGACGATGACCAGGGAGCCCATCCTTAGATCTGTCTTTGGTGACTGCCACTTCACCTTCTGCTGCAGTAGTGTTACGTAATCAAAGCTATAGTAAACTTTGGAGACTTGACATTTTGTCCGCAAAGATTTTGCGAATATACCTAACCCCAAAATGTAATAACGTTTATAAGTGATCTCATACGGGATTCTTAAGACTTGAATTGCTCTCGGAGTGTTTGAAATATTTTCATACTAGTGCGTTATTAGTTTTAATATTAGTTCTGAGGATTCTGTGGCTTCATCTTTATATTGTGAAGTTTTCGAAAACTTTGGCACAGACTTTTAGTGAGGTAAACACTTAAATTAAATCTGCGTTAAGGTTTAATTGGATTTATTTTTATTAAAATAAAAATTATATCCAAAAATGTAGTCCATACTTACCCACTGAGTTATGTGAAACCAGGCTTTTAAATTATTTAAATTAAAATGAATGAGCTAGCGCTTTTCGAGATGGTGTTGGGTGCATATAAAATGAATTGATACCCTTGATTTGTGTGAATTTTGAAAATGCGGTTAGTAGCAGTAGCCGCCAGGCGTCACAGTGCTCTGTGCTTCTGGCAACCTGATTAACAAATCCTCTTTGTTCGCAGACTGGATACTCGAGAAGGCTTGACGTCACACTGGGCGGATTCCACGCTAGGAGTCAGAGCTACTTTCAGAAGCGACACCAGACCTGCAGTACTGGTCCTCACTAAGTTAAGGTAAGCAGTTTTTATGGTTTATCATTTTGTTGCTGAATACGGAAGACCGAGGACGGTATATTATGGTGCAGTTTGGAAGAGGTCTAAGTACAGTTGCGTTCTGCGAAATGCTTAGTTGTAATAATTTAAGTTAATTGATGTTTTGTTTTGCTTGGAGCCCATTTGATAAGACTAGCTGGCAGTTAGTAGATTTTTTCATGACTTTGAAGTATCGTTACTGTAATTAATAATTTTAATTTCATGTGCATATTCATTTTAAATATGGCTTCATAGCACAATTAGCCATCTAACTGGAGTTATAACGAATCATATTGTAATTCATTATGTAGCAATACCTTTTATTTTTATGATTGAATCACATTCATTGCGTCATTTGTGCTGACAAGCAGACGAATTTTCTAAATCCTCCTGATTATGATAGAAAGTATTTTACTCAATTTCAGTGCTGGTTTTGTCTGGCAATGTTCAATATCAAAATAGTTTTACAGAATTTTGGTCATTTATTCCGCTCCTAATAAAACAATATCTCTTCATTTTAAAACATTGAAAAGCCCATCTAAACTAAAATGATGATCCCTCCATTACTAAAACCTAGATAACACAAACTACAAAGATAAATTAAAACCCAGTTGGAAATAACTCGGCTCGTATGTCCGACGCTTTATAGTCCAAAACATGCTATTAATTAAGGCGGGAACACAACGGGCGCAATATGGCCGCCGACTAATGATCTGTTAGCCTAGAGAGTGTAGACTAGTGTAATCTGTTACTATAATATTAGCACTTAGGAATGTAGCTTGGTTTTAGTTTAATAAAAAATATTTGAACATTAATATATTCGCGCGTACGTTCTACATTAGGCATATTATATACTAACTACTGCCTGCGGCTTCGCCCGCATGAAAAGTATTTTATTTTCCCTACGAATCATTATACCGAGTTTATCGGGATAAGCAGTTTCGTATTGTGTTAATCCAGGTTATAAACTATGTGCAAAAGTCAAACAAATCTGTTCAGCCATTTTGGCGTGGGCTTAGTAGGTGTTTCGGCCGATGAGGTTCGCCCGATCCGGCCGACGCAGGAATTTCACTATTATTAATATTTCTGAGTGGTGTTTCGGACTATACTTTTTTTAAGCAATTTTTGTACGGTCAGAATGTAAAAGCTTAGGTAGGGTTATATTATTTAAGTAAAAGACAGGCAATTTTTGGAAAAAGATAAAGCTTTATACCATTACAACAATCAACAGTAAACATGATAAATCACAATAATCAGTCTTATATATATCAATTAAAAAGCATACAAAATGGCACCAGAGGTGTTTCACGTACGGCACCTATCGATATTTTTCACACGTGCCATACCAGTAATTACTAGTGTTGGGACGTTTATTTTTTAAGACGTAAAATAAAAAAAAAACAACTAAAACAGTTGAGAGTTTAATAACATGATAAAAATATAACTTCTAATAATCTTCTTAAAATCTCTTTTGCTTTTTTAGTTACATGTTGAACATTAATACACAAACTCTAACATTAACATTAAAAGCGGGACATGGTAAATATCCCGCTTTTAATGTTTATGTTAGTGACCATGAAAGTTTAAAAACTTATACACAAACTACCAGGAGGCCAGAATCATGTAGAAGTATTTGCGGGCATAGAATCATAAGCGGTAGAGATAAACGGAGTAACAGGAGATCAGAATTTAAAATTCCAGCCACGGTAATACTTCCTCAAGATTATAATCTCCTGGTAGTTAAGTTAGCCTTTACCGGTAATGATTTTAGCCCCGCAAGTATTAAGACTTCTTCATGATTCTGGCCGCCTGGTAGTTTGGTTATAAATGCTTATAATTTTCAATATCTAACTAAAAAAGCAAAAGCGGAAGTTATATTTTTATCATGTTAATAAACTCTGTACCGATTTTATGTTTCTGACGTTACTTTGCCTCTAAAAATTCGTCCGAAACACCACTCTAAAATATTAATAATAATGAAATTCCTGTTTCGGCCGGATCGGGCGAAACTCATTGGGCGAAACGCCTACTAAGCCTTGGCGTGATTGCTAAAACGTAAACATTCTACAACTTTCACATTATAATATTAGTAGGATAATGCTTTTTAAAAACAGTAGAATTCATATAATTTCTTTCTTTCTTTCCAAAGTGTATTATATGTATCATCGTTTTCCAAGAAACTGGATTGTGGAAGTCACAGTCGCTCCATTTAACATACTGATATTCAGCTTTATTCGGTTAGACTGCAAGCCAAACCCAGCATACATGTTTGAATTTAGATAAAAGAGTAAAAAGGTTCTAGTTTAGCTATTATCTTTAATAATTGTATCGACTGTGGGGAGTTTCCTGACCTAATGAAAAATAGTAAAATAATACCTTTGTTTAAATCAGGTAGTACATCAGACCCTACAAATTATAAACCCATTTCAGTACTACCTACGTTTAGTAAAATATTTGAGAAATTAATGTTAGAGCAATTGCAATAATTTTTTAATAAACATAAATTATTACATAGCAAACAGTTTGGTTTTACAAGGGGTCGTTCAACTACTGATGTGATGTGTTGAGCTTCTAGGACATATTTATAATGCATGGGAAGATAGGTGCCATGCCTTGGGAATCTTTTGTGATTTGTCCAAGGCATTTGACTGTGTTCTTCATGAAACGCTAATCAGGCAACTCCGCCACTACGGGATCCGGGACAGCGCTCTGGATCTTCTTACTTCATACTTGAGTAATAGGATTCAGAGCGTTGACGTTAATGGAAAAAGATCTCCCGGATCTATAGTAACAATGGGAGTCCCGCAGGGCTCAATTCTTGGTCCTTTCTTGTTTCTTATTTATATTAATGACTTGCCTTACCTCATAAAGGATAACCATGATATAGTGTTGTTTGCAGATGATACTTCACTTTTGTTTAAACTTAAACTTCAGCAGCTGGTTACTGACGATGTAAATAGCGCGATCTCAAAAGTAGTTCACTGGTTCAATGTTAACAATTTACTTCTTAATGAAAAAAAAACCAAATGCATTAAGTTTACCCTGCCTCACGTCAGGCAGGTGAGAACTGATGTGTTGATAAAGGGCGAAGAATTGAATCCTGAAAATAGCACAGTATGCTTAGGCTTAACCTTGGATGCTAAGCTTCAGTGGGGCCCACATATAGATAAATTGTCAAAAAAGCTAAGCTCCACAGCATATGCTGTTAGAAAAATTCGTAATTTAACTGATATAGAGACAGCCCGTTTAGTGTACTTTAGCTATTTTCATAGTGTAATGTCGTACGGTATTCTGTTGTGGGGAAACGCCGCCGACATCCAGACTATCTTTGTTTTGCAGAAAATAACTGTTCGTTCAATTTATAAATTAAGCCCGAGATACTCTCTCAGAGAGAAATTTAAGGAGATTAATGTAATGGCTGTGCCTTCTCAGTATATTTATGAAAATCTTTTGTACGCCCATAAAAATATAAAATTGTTTAAAAAATAGAGTGTTATCCATAACATAAATACTAGGAACAAACACAAATTTGTAGTACCAACAACAAGGCTCAAGAAAATAGATGTCTCGTTTAGATGTCAATGTGTGCGCTTTTATAATAAGCTTCCAAGCCACGTACAAGTTCTAAGTCTTAATAAATTCAAATCATTCATTAAACGTAAGTTGTGCCAGAAAGCGTTTTATACCATTAAATATTACGTTGAGGACAAAAAGGCTTGGGATTGAGCTGCTCCAATTAAAAATTAATTTTGATTTTTTATATTTTCCACCGTGAATTTTTTTTTTTTTTTTGCTTTTCTTGCAATGACAAGAATATTTACTTTTTAAAGTATTATATTATTTTATTTTAATTATTGTGAATGTGAAGACGATGTGGACTATATTTATTTTTTTGTTTTTGTTTTTAATTTATCTTAGTTTTTAATCGTGGTCTGGCAGTTTGAGTAGTTTTGTGGCCTACCCGAATGTCCTTTCTTTGGTATTGTTCGTCGAATCGTTGAGCTCCATAAATTCTGTGTTGAGCTGCTCGGTTATTGACAAATGCGTGCACTGACTGGACAAGTCCACTCAATCTGGCTGGTTCTTTCCTCAAAAGACCATTTCAGACATCAATCTACATGGTCTTCACATGATCTAACCAAGCTTTTTGTCTGAACTGTAAAAGAGACTGTGACCGCTGAGTTTGTTTCGGCCTTTCTTCTCAGAGTAGCTAGATAGGAAACGCCGACCTCATCTAGTTTTAAAAATATGATCGACATGTAAAAGTGTTTGTACAAACCAACTTAAATAAATAAAATCATTTATCATCTAACCTATTTAATTCTACAGATTTATTATATGTATTGATGATGATGATAGTCCGGATATGAAATATAAATTCAATGACATCACTGTTATGGATGCAATCGCTCTTTGGTTTTATAGTTTATCGATTAGCTGTCAACACTATATTTGTAAAAAGTTTGTGATGTTTTAGTGACGGTATTTTTAAATTTTGTGTTGTTAGTTCCTCGATAAACCTATTTCTCAGTAACTACAAAGATATAAAAGTGTTTGTGTGTGTCTTTGTCAATATGAATGTTGGTCTTTGTAGTCGGTCGCGAAAAAGCTTTTCATCCATTCAGTGGCAATTCATCTAAATTTTCTGTGTTTCGAAATTGCCTATATATTATTCACCAAGTAAATGGACGGCCTATAAGTCAAAAATTCCGAAGCATAATCATCATTTTTAAATCAGGCTTTCGAAGTCAATCAAAATAGCTAAAAAGCTAAAAGCGTTCAAAAGCTTTGACATTCAGGTGCGCCATATGTATTTTAGTATCGATACTAAAATACATCTGGCGCACCTGAATGTCATTGGGGTACGTCCTACCTTCTTATATGGGCCTCCACGAGTAGATACACAGGGTAACCTTTAATTCATTAATAAACTTTCATTGTGGTACTGACCCTGACATCACAAAAAGAAAGTCAGCTGAATAGTACATTTATGCTAGCCACAGACTTAGGTAATCGTCGACACCAGTATTTTTATAGCAAATCTACTGTAGAGCATGAGGTATTTGTTTCTATTTACAGGTTGAGGAAATTTTTATTGGGTTTTTCTAGAAGTCTTTTCTCTTCTTTCTTGCATGGTTGATGGCAATAGGCTCGCCTTTTATTGGGGCCTCTGTACGGCTCTGTCTAACACTTTGTGGAAAACAGGTGTCATATTATGATATGTTAGCTATGTTGTAAAACTAATAAAATCATTTTATTCACAGACCTGAAGACAGTGGACAGTACAGATGTCGCGTGGACTTCATCAAGTCACCTACCAAAAACACAAGACTGAATCTCACCGTGCTGAGTAAGTATTTAAGTTATCCAAGTGATACTGAGTAGAACCTAAGTATGTTATTTATGAAGATTAGCTTGGATTTAGAAGGACAAGCGATCTAGATGTATATGTTTTGTATTAGGGTTCGGTGACAGAACAGACGGAACAGTTCTAATTACACTTAGAGCATAAGTGCCGCTATTGATTTCTTAAAGCTTATTAAATGTCAAATTTTGTGAAAATTCAATGATTTTATCACAGGTTTTTTTTTACTTCTTAGGCTTTCAGAAACCGATATTAAACTTTATGAAATGTTTTTGAATAGTTTATTTCAGACTGCATCATTGAACTAGTAGTCGAAAGAGTGACGAAACATTGGTTCTGGTATCGATGACCGGGCCATGCGTTTAGCTTCGTATTTCCATTAGGAATTATTCATTAGCTGTCTAGAGTCTAGGTTTGTAGCATTAGTGTCATGACAAAAGGCTACCTCTTAAATATAACTGGCGAAGTGCGGGTGTTCCTTTAATTGAACTCTACTTTCTCCTGTGACATTTACTCGAAAACAATATTCAGTATTATTATATTTGTGTGCAGTACCTCCAGATCGGCTGATAATCCTGAACCATGAGAGTAACGAGGTCCGAGGTGTGCTCGGTCCTTACGATGAAGGAACTGAAGTCAACCTGACATGCATCGCTGTGGGAGGTAAGAAACTAGTTTCGATTCTCTGATCAGAAAATCTATCGACAAGTTAATCTCATGTTAGATTTAGTGCAATATTATTAGCTACTCGTTTTTTGCTAGACTTCTTAAAATAACATTATTTTGATAATAATCGCAACCCACGCAATCCATTAGACATATTAGTTTTTCTTACTGCGTCAAAAGCAAAGAAACTAGCACCACTTAAGAGAAAAATCCTCTAATAACATCCCATAGGTTTCCATACAATTTAGATTTAAATCCGACTACTGCCCACATAGGCTATCTAAGTCTTATACACTTTTAGTCGACATTCTAACTACCAACCGAAAACATAAAAAGACACCTTAATCACTCCTATAAGATCACTATAACACCATTTTCAACGTGGTCAGTTCACTCCCCTTTCCTTAAAATTTTTATCTCAATTTCACCCTCTCTTAAATAACGTATTACACGCTTAACATGTCAGGGATGTGATTTGAACATCAAGGGTTATGCTTAGGTAAAGGGAACGTGCAACGTGTATTAGACAGCCCTACAGGGGTGACGCTGACATACGTAGTGCGCTGTTTAAGGGAACATAACCTATTAATGTACGACAATAATATGGGTTTCTTAGAAAACTAATAAGATAGTTTGAGTTTTATATCTTTCTTTTCTTTTTATTATCTTCATTCACTTTAAATACAAGAAAAAATTTTTAGGTTACATGACCTATATTCCTTCTCATCACAATAAACTCACTTTAAACTAAATACCTGAATGTTATATTTTACCCGCACAAATTTTTGGGTAAAATACTGAAGATAATTTTTTTTTGAAGACTATGTAAAGCCAAGCCTAAGCAATTCAAAAATAATTTATTTTGGCTTCTTAATCTTCTATATATATGTATAAAAGATAAATTATGTATTTATGTTCTTATTTATGTTCTTTTTGTTCCGAAACGGCTGGACCGATTTTAATAAAAATTTCAGAGAATCTTAAATTGCCCCAGCGAATAATCCTGTAAAGTTTTGTGGCGATCGGCGATTTTTTTTTTAACCATGAACGCGGGCGAAGCCGCGAGCAGAAGCTGGTACTTTCTAAAAACAAATATTTCTCTTTTCTTTTTTCAATTCCTCACCTCCCAAATAACGGTTCCTATCAGAAACATGTTGATGTAAGCCCGATCATTTCAAGTGACACTTGTTGACTAGCAAAAACAAAATCTGATAAAAAAATGTTCTCTAAACAACTTTTTAGTTATACTTTTTTTTTCGAATGACTTTAAACATATAAGTGGTATATATTTTCGTAATCACCTCTAAAAACCCTTCATTTTGATAACCCACTTGATGGGTTTCGAAGAAAAAAAATTGCAACCCCTACAATATGGCGCCCAAAATCCGCCATGTTTCTTTTTTTTCAACGGCACTCATCTAAGAACACTTGGGCGGCCAAGACCTATCTAACGATGTCTTAATTATAAAAATCCGTCAAGTGGTTTGAAAGATACGAGGTAATAAAGATTATTACATACATACAAACATACAAGATACGCGCGAAAAACATAACCCTTTCCTTGCAGCCGGGTAAAAAGGTTGTCTTATAAGACTGTTTCTTTTTCTTGTTGACTCAGTTGAGGTACCCAGTTTAGGCCCCTGTTAAAATGGATTCGCAATATGATCTGAAACCGTGGTTTCTTCAGTTATTTATAGTATAAACTACATGTTATCTCAGGGTGGCAATGGCAACTAAACGTTAATCATAATCTGTCTAGCATTTTCCCAACTGTGTTGGGCTCAATTTGTGTGAAGGACTATAGACTAGAAATGATGTCCCTATTGCGATGACGGCGAATAGAGATGCTTGGAGGACAGGGCAGAATGATGATGTTGAGGTCGGCTGTCAGTCTAACCGGATACAGTTGGATATCAGTTGGTATTTTAATTAAAACATCTGGATATCTGTTCTTCACATCCTAGTAACTGGGTCTTCTTCTACTTTTCGTGTGAAGATGTGGCCACCTCTGGTATCAAAGTTAATTAAGCCGCTTCTGTAAACCCCAAGGGCCTTTGGCTTGGCTATTTCAGACTCACTTAAACTATATAAGTCCAGGATTCCTCACGATATTTTCCGTCACTGTTGCCTATGCTGCCAAGATAATCCTAGAAAGTTCATAATATGACTTTGAAAAAGTCACATTGGTGCTTGCCCGGATTTTAACCCACAACCTCAAGCACAAGAGGTGAGGTCTTAGCCATTGGGCCACCATGTCACTGGGTAATACCACTTAGTAATATTGGCTGTTCTGGCTTCTGACTATCAAATATATAGCTCATATTTTTGTACGAATGTTTTTACACTTCAAGTCGTAAAAAGTTTCTCACATAGCGTCAAGAGTGGCGCCGACGTAAGACTGCAACAATCTGTATCAGCCGTCACCAGATGTTCTATTTTCACGAAAAATGTCCTATACACGCACACGATTTGCTCGTGGTAGAAGGGATAAACGGCAGCGAGTAGCATTATGTTGACAATAAGTTGTGCTGAGAAAACAAAGAGATTACGAGTAGTCCCAATATTTTTGCGTTGCTTATAGGGTCGGGAAATAGTAACTGCACCAGCTTTATGGACACTTCAAATCCACACTTTGATAAAATTTGCCCCTGTTTTACCTATACTTTGATTTTAATCGTATTCTGGTACTAAACGAAACAAAAGTGACCCTCAATAACAAAACTAGTCATTGCGGCTCTTTTTAGTTTAAACAAAGTATGCAAGCTGTTTCCGTTTTGTCAATCGAGCAACTCTAAAAAAATTATTGCCGCTGTCGCTCCCAACTTGTACCACACTCCGCATCCTTACTTGACATGGGTATACAGGGGCCGCCATTGTTTTACACGATTTTTTTATTCACTCGCGCCATTCACCGCTCACAATGTTAATTATACCATTATATGTCTGGCCTTTAGTACCCCATCAGTAATTATGTAGGTTTAAAATAGCCGGTATTTTGAAAACTTTATGGATGTGAATATGTTTTTGTTAGCTTAGAGAGGAATAAGTAAGAAAATGGTGTGCTTTTGGAGATTTTTAAGTCATTAGGCAAATTTTTCGATACCTGTTCATGGAAAATAATTTTTAAACTTGTTCCAAAGGGCACGTTTAGTTAAAAGGTTGTGAGTTTGCTAGTTTACTTTTCGTTTTAATATTTTTTAAAGGAGTGAGAATATTGAAGAAAATGTCAGAAGCACACCTTTGCGTCAAAAAATCTTAAAAGAATAGGCTACAGGCGGGCAATATTAAATTATGAAGAAAAACTGACTATGTATGTAAATGTAGTGTCAATGTTTTTAACACGCTTTTATTAGCTTGGTATGTATCTATGTAACTATGTGTCTATGTAACGGAATCTTTGAACGTGATTTTCACCCACTTCAAAACGTCGGATTGATTTGAAACTTTGCAAACCTATCAAGGACCGATGACAATGCAATAATTTAGTCAAAGTCAAAGTCAAATATATTTATTCAACTAGGCCAATGAGCGGCACTTTTGAAAGTCAAACAAAAATTAAAATTTACAAGTAATAAAAGTTGATTCTACCGTGCGCGTTTAAATTGTTTGTCCCATTAACCTTACCAAGATCTTCAGGATTAGCGACTTTTTAGTTAAATTTACCATTAAAGCGTGTTTTTTAGTTTTTAGAACTACAATTTATTTAGTTGGTAGGTTTAGTTATTTTAGTCAACTATTCGCAACGAAAGATAACTACTGAGATGATGACCATATAATGTCTAATACCTTACCGATTTTCCAGGTCGGCCAATCGCCAGGGTATCCTGGTGGAAGTCACATGCACTCCTCGCCAACTCAGAAGCGAGGGCAACCGTCTCCTTCAGGCTGCAGAGGTCTGACTACGGCACTGATATTACTTGTCAGGTAAGTTGCAGCATTTTGTCACATAAATTAAGATGCTGAAAAGTTGTAAAGTAAAATACCGAAAATGTGACATTCTGCTAAAGATAACGATTGTCTAAAATTCAGTGTTTGTGGTTCGGTTCGGTTAGACTCGTGATATTTCAGTTGAACTTTTTTCTTCGTTGATCGACAAGCAACAAGAGTTTGTAAAAAACTATGTTGCTTCAACTGTCTTCGGTTAAGATCTTTCAAAACTAGTCTGTTAACTATTTCGATGACCATCATAAACCATGACCATTGATAAAAATCATCTTCATTTAGGTACCCTTTTCTTGCTTCATAATGGGCCTCATCAGAAGGTTTAAAGTCACCCAAAGGGCAATGGAGAGAACTCTGCTCGGAGTTACCTTGCGTTATCGAATCAGAAATGAAGACATCCGCAAGAGAATCAAGGTTACCGACATAGCCCGAAGAATTGCCAAACTTAAGTGGCAGTGGGCAGGGCAAATTGCTCGCAGAACGTATGGTCGTTGGGACTGAAAAGTTTTGAAGTGGCGACCGCGTACCGGAAGACGCAGCGTTTGAAAGCCTCCCTCTAAGTGGAGTGACGACCTATTCAAGGCTGCGGTAGTTCAGTGGATTCGAGACGCATCGGACCGATCAGTGTGGCGACGCCGACGCTTGGGGGTGCACAGCTGGGGACGTCTTTTGGCTAAAATGATGATGATGATGATGACCATTTTCTTTGTTTTACTAAATCATTAATTTTGTTCACAGGCTGTAACAGATCCGCTAATAGCTCCCGTCTCAGAAAATGTATCCATAGATGTCAATTGTAAGTACCTACTTTAAATACCTAGATCAATTTCCTACTTAATTTCAGTCATTCACTGCTAGTGTTGCAAAAAACACTAGTTTAGCTAATACTTGTGCTCTGCTCTACGAGCTGAGATGCAATTGGCTTTAGGATCACATACTCTCGCGGTTTCGCGGGTATACCTTGTAGGATCCAAGAGTCGCAGCATTGCTATGGGCCCAGGTTTATCTCTTGGCTTATGATCCGAAGGCCTGTATTCAACATTCATCAATGTTTTTTTTTTGTCAACTAACATTGCTTCCCACTGCTGGATAAATATCTTGATCCCCCATTTCCTTCTTCCTAACTTCAGGTCTCGTGCGTTCTTTGGCCATTATGTCCTGCAAATGTTTAGCTATTTTAACCCAACTGCAAAGGAAGGGTTATGTTTTTCTCGCGTATCTTGTATGTATGTAAATTTATTTGTAAATTTCTTTATTACCTTATATCTATGAAACCGCTGGACGGATTTTCGTTCGTTCTGGTAAGGTTAGGACAAGAACACGACGTAGGCGAAGTAGAATGGACCTGACAAGAGTGAGCAGTAATCGAGAAAATGTCTGATGGTAACTTATTACGTCTTATAGCAAAAGGTATGTAGTTGGATTTTAGTAAATTGAGTGTAAGTAGGTTTGAGTTTAGCCATGTCATTATCGTACTTAATGCAGATTCTGCTGCATTTTTAACACTATCCCATGTAGGTCCATGTACTATCAACGCGGTGTCGTCAGCGTAAGTAAAAATTTTACATTGTGGGAGCTGTAAGTTGCATAGGTCATTTATGTAAATTTGGAACAAACTAGGCCCCAGAATGCTACCCTGCGGGACGCCGAAGGAGACAAGTTCTTCGTCACTGAGGTAAGTATTGATTTTGACACGTTGAGTGCGGTTTCTCAAGTAGTCTTTAAATATTTCTAGGGCAATTCCTCGCACACCAATCAATTCCAGTTTAGAGATCAGTAAGGAAACAGAAACTGTGTCGAAGGCCTTAGACAGGTCTAGAAATATACCTAAGCATTTAGTTTTGCTATCCAGGTTCTTCGCTACATGTTTCGTCAAGTCAAGTACTGCGTCTTCTGTTGATATTCTTTTCCGAAAGCCGTACTGATTCTCAGCTATTATTTTATATCTATCTAAAAAATCTTTGAGACGGTTGTTGAGTATCCTTTCGAGAATTTTTGAAAGTACCGGTAGCACTGAAATGGGCCTGTAATTATTGACACAGTTTCTGTCTCCTTCCTTATGAATAGGATGCACTATAGCTTTTTTTAAAGCTTCAGGAAAGACACCCTTTTGCAGACAGCAATTAAAAAGGAAAGTCAAGTGAGGAACTAGTACATTATTGCAGTTCTTTAACAATAAGGGTGAAATTCCATACCAGCCAACAGCACTGTCATTATTTAACTGAATTATAAGTGACTCTACTTCGGCTTCGTCTACATCTAGCAGAGTCAATGAATTGATAGTTGGGTTGGAGATATTACAAGAGGATGAACGCTGTTCTGGGAGCAGGAGGGATTGTGCACCAGATTCGATATTTGCCGCCAGGTTTTTGCCAATGTTAGCAAAGAAATGGCATACCTTGTAATGGCATACCTTGTTAACGGAAGAATGAGGATTATCGCATAAGCTTAGTAGCTCTTCAGGTATAGTTCGAGTTTTTGATGTGTGTGTAATTTTCTTAATGGTTTTCCATAACTCTCTGGGATTATTTCTCGTTCTTTCTAGTTCACTTTTTTCATAGGAAATTTTCAACTTTCGAAGCAAGGAATTACAAAAGTTTCTGTAGCGAGTGTAGGTTAGCCTTAGGATTAGATTATCGGGTGCTTTTTTGGATTTATTATGCAGTTTATCACGGTTTTTTATACATTTTAGAAGACCTGGGGTTATCCATGGTTTTATAGTTCGTTTGCGTCTAGGGATTTTGATTTGTACTGAGTTATTAGATATTGCAGAAGTTATTATGGTGATGAAATTATTCATGGATAGATTTGGATCGGTGGTTTCATAAATAGCCGAAAAGTCCGTGTTTTGTAGATTCTGCACAATAGCATCATGATTTATACGGGTGGCAGAGTGGCGTAGCTTTCGCACAAGTTTGGGGTCCGCAATAGATAAAAGAGTGGGTCTACGATCGGTAATGTGGGTGTCCAGAACAAGTGTGATAACGGGTAAGTTGGTTTTGAGGAAAGTGTGATCTAGGCACTTGTCAAGCCGGGTAGGGAATAAGTGGGTAGGGAGAAGCCCGTGAGAGGCATTAAGTAATAAATAATCTAGGCTTCGCTGGTTTCTGTTATCTTGACTTATATCTATGTTAAGATCCCCAACAAGAGCCATATTAGGAAAAGAGGGCATTTTGATGTAGACGTTATTTAGACTTACAAGAAAGTTATCATAATTTTCTTTAGAGTTGTACGATGGCGAGCGATAGATTGCCACCACTGCCAATTTATTTTCCAGTTGATATACCAGGCAATTTCCACAATTAAATTCCGGTTACCACACTGTGCCTTTTAGACCCTCTTTTACATAAATAACAACGCCATCATTTTGGTTAGAATTTGTTTTTGTACAGTATGATTGAAAACCATCCAGTTTAGGTAAATTATTTGTTTTACTGAGCCAGCTTTCGGTCAATATTATGATGTCATGATTTATGTCAGTTCGGCTCAATAGTGCTTGTAGTGAATCAAAGTTTTTATTTATACTACGAATATTTATGTGCAAAAGATTTATATTGTTTGTGTCACAATATTTTAGGTATTTTTTGCAATTATCAGGGCTGCAGATAGACGCATCTCCTACACAGAGTTGGTCGAGGTCATTGTTTATGTTAGTGATGTTAGCCATTTGTATATGGAGTTGTTGGTTACACAAGAAAATTGTTTGGCATAAGGAGGAGCTATGCGTTATTAAGTAATGAATGCTTTGTTTTTTTGTAAGTGTTGGAATTTTGTGCGTGTGTTGAGTAATGTGAGAGATTGTTGTTGTTGTTGTTGAATAATTATACAAATAGGAAAAAGATGTTGCGTAATTAAGAAAGGTTAGTCATAGGTTATTTTTGTCGGGTACCTGGAGACATTTTTCGGAGTTTATAAGTTGTTGTTTGTCACCTTCAGCTTTGCGTAAGAAAATGTTACCATTTGAAGTCCAGCAGTATTTGTAAGAGTTTTGTTTTGCGAATTCTCGAGCCTGATAGAATAGTTTCTTGTTACTGGCGGAAAGTTGTTCTTCGACGTATACTGGTTTCCGCTCTCCTGGCATTCCAAGAAGTCTCGTGTTAAGCTTATTTTCTTTCCCCTTTCCTTTGTTATACGATCGGACTGCTGACATAAGAGCTCTTTTCGTTTTTACCGTGGTGAACTCCGCCAGTATGGGGCGGGGGGATGTTGATGTGGTTGGCTTTCCTGCTAGACGGTGTATGTCACGGAAATCAGATTCCACTATGCGTAATCCAACAAGTTCGCCGATGGTACATACTGTTTTGGTCAGACTATCTATATTTTCTGAGCTCTCCAGTGGAATGTTACGTAGTTCAATGCCCGACCCTCGAGTCATTCGCTGAAGATCTGAAATCTTTTGTTCCAAGCTTTGAATATATTTATGTTGTTCCTGGCGTTCTTTTCTTAACTCTTCCACCTCCTTCTTCATATCTTCAAATTTTTTGTTCATGAAGACGATTGACTGGATCATTTCTTCATTTGATTTCCGGAATTCCGCATTGGAAGACTGTATTTGGATATTTTGAGTCTTAATTTGACCTATATCGAAAGCAAGCTTGGACATAATAGAAGTCTGCTCTGCCAAAAATGTTGATATACTGCTATTTTTTTCCGTTTTCCAGGCCGCCAGCTCTTCTTGTAAATTTATAGAAGTCATCCGTGTCTCGCTTTGAGGCGAGCTATCTTCACGTGGACGTTTGTTCCTATTTTTGTTTACATAATCACTTTGGAGAACAGCAGTGGCTATGTCAGATTCTGATTTGGTTAGCGGGGTTTTAGGCGGATTACGCTTTGCTAAAGGCATCTTATACAGATACAATTGTAATCAAAGGTACCAACTGACAAGAAAAGATTTGCATAAAAGTCAGCAAAACTTGTACTCAATAACGGGCGAACCGCGTAGTCGATGAGACGTAGCCAGGTCGTTCGTAGCAGATAACACGGTTGTAGCACTTGTAGCGTAGCAAGCGCGCCGGTATGACGTCCGCTGCACGTAGCACTGGCAGCGTCGTTTCGTCGCCGCCCACGGCGCCCACCACTGGTTCGGTGGCGCGTTGCGTAGGCGCACGGATCCAAGCTCGGCCAGGTGCGAGTTCGAATCCAGCAATCACAAAAATTTCTCGGAACCAAATTTGGATGTTGTCAACAAAATCTTGATGTCTCGCTCTAGGACTGCCCAGAGGGAGGTGCCGGCTGGTATAAACGCTTAAGGAGCGACAAGGAATTGAAACTTGGTAAAGATGACCAATCACAGAATTTAGATTTAAAATACTGTAGGGACGATCGACAAGCGTCCACACTGTGCGACGTTCCACGGCCGAAATCCCTCCGACCGAATTTGCTATAGATACAAAATACGTTTCATATTTTGTTGGTTTATTTACGTTTCTAATAATTTATTATTCACGATAGATACTCTGTGATCTGTTCACAGAGTATAACAGAATGTCTAATTTCCAACAAAAAAAAAAGATAAGCTTATTTAGATTTTTTTCGATAAAGAAACTATAGATGTCACATTTAAGTATAGATGTCACAACTAAATATTAGTAGTGACATCTATACTTAAAAAGTGATTCGCAGGAACTAATTAATGTTGCCAGCCTATATTTTTACAAGCCTATTAATGTTCTCACTGCTGGGACACAGGCCTCCTCTCTGTGAGAGGGAATGGACCGTAATCCACCACGCGAGCCCAGTGCGGGTTGGTGGATGTCACATGTCTTCGAATGTTTTGTTCTAGGACATGCCGGTTTCCTCACGATGTTTTCTTTCACCGTTTCGAGAGCAGTGGTGATGAAATAATTTACACAAAGTAAAGCGCCTGCCTGGGCTCGAACCCACGACCTACAACTTGTAAGTCGCGGCCGATACCACTGCTCTTAGAGGCACCCTTAGCCTAACATTACTAGCTTAGTACTCGCAGGCATTTCTTATCTCCTGGTCTAATATTTGCCGGCCTATTTCCCGGCACCCGGGTGTAGTAGAAACCCGTTGCTTGTGATTTTACTTTTAACCTTACGACCTTAATTCGTCTAAAAATAAATCAGCAACCGGGTGTGTAGAAAAACAGGCTCCACCAGTGTGTGACATTACTATTATTTATATCAGTCAAATCCTAGGCCTTCAGCCCTGCCACCAACCCTACTGACTGTAACGTTTGATGGCCTATACAAACTGAGGGCCAATTCATATAATAAACTAGACTGGCATTGCCCCACTGCAGGACAAAGGCCTCTTATCATACAGAGAAGGCAAAGGCATTATCCACCATACCTACTTGCTTAATGCGGCGATTTTTAACTTATCAATATCATCAATCATCAATATCATCAATCAACCAATACATATAATAAATCTGTTGAAAAGTCGTTTTTGTACATCGAAAATATTTCCAAAAAAAATAGCCAGGGTGTTAAAAGATAACTGACAGAACCAATTTCCAGCATTTTTGGAATTTTTGTCTGTTTATCTGTTTGTCTGTTTATTTGTGCACGCATCACATAAAATGTACGAAACCAATATAGATAACTTTTATACATAAAAATTGTGCGTAACTTGAAGTATTACTTTAGTTTCAGTTTCATCGCAATCGGTTCACTCTATTAAAAGTTAGATGATTTTAAAGTGTTCAAGAAGTAAAATTATCACGACACACGAAATTCAGATGCTCGGATAGTTGAACTTGATATTCGATAGATGGCGTTGTGCATTTGAAGTAATTTTCTGAATGGCGGTGTTAAGATTCTCCGCGAAAGAATCAAGACTCAAGAAAAAAAAATGGCAGATAGGTAGGTAGGGTAGGCAGGAAGGTAAGTAGGGTAGGGTAGACAGTCAGCTAACGGGAGCGAAGCCGCGGCCACAACTAGTATTTACTATATTTCCAGATTTCCTCCCGATGTTTTCATTCACCGAAGACAAAGATAAACGCGAAAACTATAAAATTCATGGTGGCAAAAGAGTTGCAATTTCCTTCAGATGTCAAAATCAATAGTTTACCAGTCAAAAGAAACCATTGAAATATATAGTGCAACTTGGTCAAAGTTAGATTGTAACTTCACGCACTTCACCCCGGAAGCCACCGTCGCCATCATTAGTTATTTTTTATTATTTAAGATTTACATTGAGACGCTAATCACCTTTGATGTTTGACAGCCATTTTGAAGTTTACCAACAACTGTTTAAAGTAGGTGTAGGTTGTGATAAAGTTAAGTGATGGGTACAAAGGTGGAGAAATAGATGGGTTGATGTTCAATTTAGTAATGGTTGATCAAAGGGGAAAATGGCCGACTTGTTGATAAAAGCTTTCGCCTGAACAAAGTGCTTATTGTTCATTTTCTTTTGCAAGTTTACGTTATACACTATATTCTTCTAGAAGTCTTGCTTTACCTTAATAGCAGGTGCCCATCTGCTCTTTCGACTCTTTACGTAGGTACCTAATATTAATAATTTCTTTCAACCCATCATGAATCACTAAACCAACCTTCACCTGGTAACGGCCTTCTTTTCAATTTATACCACGAGATTTTTATTAGCTTCCTGCAATACTCATTCACAACTTCAAACAAAAACCATTAAAAAAACAAAAGAAAGTTACGGTTTGTTCACTTAATAAAAACACCTTGGGCAATTCAATTTATTGTCGTATCACGGTATGGACTTAAAAACAATAAGCAAAAAATTTCGCACTCCTTTGAATATATTCTCACAACTTTGATTTCTGCGTCTGCGTTTAATGATGAACTTCCATTACATTTGCTTTAAAGTCCATATATATCTGTCATTAAATTTATATTTTTTTACAAAAAATTATAAGTTCTATTTTATGTTAGGTGATGCAAAGTTAATTTTCTCTTACAGCAAGTTACAGCTTTAATTGATTTTATTTTTGTACTGTGGATTAGTAGCTATAAAAAGTTATCGATTTCATTTACCGCATGCAAAATTGTTTCATCCTTCACAGGCGTTGTGTAATTGATAAATCTGCCTTTTGTATGGAATTTCAATCATACATTTTGATCTTGTTTTAACAG